>PVKP010040482.1:0-19211 GCA_004027715.1 Plecturocebus donacophilus
CAGTATCAAGAGGACACAGGCATAATCATTTCCGATTTAAAAAAAAAATCAAGAGAAAGATTATTCCAGAAGTAACTCCTCTTGGTAAGGAGGATAAGATTATATTGCCTTCTTCAGAACAAAGATTGATAGACATTTATAGAAATATTATTGATGAAATATTTATTTGGCCTTTTTAACTTCAAAACTGAGTTTGTCACAGTTAATCCTGTAATTAGGATTTACACAGGATCACTATTTTTAAAACTGCCCCTTTTAAAAATGACCTCGAGTTCTGATTTACTTCCAAATTATTATGCAGTGGAAAATGGCTTAGCTGGGGTTTTTCCAGAGTTTTAGGTGTCTAAACTCACAAAACATGTAATGATAGAATTGTTTAGTAATTAAGGCATGGAATATAATATGAAACTTAGTAAAGAAACAACTGTATACGAAAAGCCAATAGTTTTTGGGGGTAAAATTATTCACACAAAGTAAGTGATCCTGGATATAGAGAAACGATTATGTGAAGGCACAGGGAGAAGACAGTCATCTACAAGCCAAGCAGAGAGACCTCAGAAGAAAACATCTCTGCCAATACCTTAATTCAGACTCTGGCCCTCAGACTGTAAGACATAGATATCTGTGTTTAAACCACCCATTCTGGTACTTTGTAATTGTAGCCCTAGCAGACTAATACAGGGTTTGATTCCACAACACAAAGCACAGTGGGTTCTCACAGAAAAATATAGCCTTACTAATTTTCATGTCTTAGTTTATAAAATATACAACAAATGAGGGAATGATCTACCATAAATGAGAGCATTATAAGAACTCTGAGAAATTTAAAAATTAGAATAGCAATCTGAAGTAGAACATAATATAAGCATGTTTAAAATGGTTAAAGATGTAAATGAAGGCATTGGTATCTTAAGAAAAGATTAACATACTATGAGAAATAGACATACACTTAACAATGAAAGAATGTACAGAAATTATAAACATAGTCTTTGAAATTAAGAAAAATGGATCAATTAAGTAGCAAATAAGAGATGGCAAAAAATTAATATGGTAAAAGTACATTTGGGTAGTGGCAGCTTCAGCCCAAATGTACTTTTAAAGATAAGTATGTGGAAATTATACAGCTTTCAGTATCAAGGGGTAATAAAACTATAAAAGAGATGTTAAGAGACCTGAGTGATAGAATGAGGAGAACCTGTATATATCAGAAATACCAGAAGGGGAAAATAGAAGGAATGGAGGAGAAGCTATAATTGAAAAGCAATGACTAAAATGTTCTATATGGTTCTGATTTGTAAAGTGAAATATGAAATGCCTCCTGAGTAGAATACAAAAAAAATACAATGACACCCAGTACAGTGCAATGTGATTGCAAAATGTCAATGACATAGACAACATCTTAAGAGACAACAATAAATGACGATACAATCACTAGATTGACATTAATCTTCTAAACAGCAATAATAGAGATCAGAAGACAACAGAATAATAATGTTACATTTCTGAGGAAAAACTGCAGTGAAATGAAAATTTTAATGACATTAACTAAAATAATTCAGAATTTTTCACTTTATTGTTGAAAATTGGACATTCCATGAAATCTGTCTCTTTTAATACATCTCAATTTTTTTAAAAGCTGGCTTTGAAATACTCTACGTAGCTTACCTTCGGTTACTAAGGATGATAGTCACCTCTATTTAGTACTCATTTGAGGAAGTGTCAGTGTGGTAGAAGAGCAAAGTGATGACTTTTGCCTTCTAGTCTTCAAGGAGCTCTCCTTTGGACAATTCATTCAGCCTCTCAGATATTGTAAAAGAAAGAATGGAAGGTCATATAGAGACAAACACAAGCTTTGGCATCAGACAGATCTCAGTCTGTCAATCCAGCTTGCCCACTGACTTGCTGACAGGTCTTTTGTGTTCAATAAATACTTGTTGGTGGGAGTTACTTAGCCTCTCCAAGGCTCAGTTACCTGATCTTGAATATGGAAGTGGCAATACCTGGCTTAAGTTGTTGTGGAAGAATCATTGAGATATTCTATGTAATTTGATTCCTATTGTGCTCATCACAAAGAAAGCATGAAACCAAACAGCTGGTACTCTTCAAATCTCTCACATCCCTTCCAGTTCTAACATTCTCAGAATCCATGATTTGATTTCAGTAAGAGTAAACCAATTTTTAGGAAATGTGGAAGTTAAGTGCTTTTCGTGTATTTATTTTGTTTGTTTTTATTTTTTCAGTTTCATGGATCTTTTTTTGACCAACACATTGCAGTAAATTCATAAATATAAAATGGAGGGTTCTCTTTTTTCTTGGAAGTTTTTCTTAATTACAGTAGATGAAAAGGCTGACCTCTTGTGGCAAAGAGTGGTGGCTACAGGCTATAACCTTTTGCTGGGACTTCAACTTTAAACATTTGTTGCAGACCCTCTCCTGGGTGGAGGCGATGCTAACAGTGAGAGGTTGCTGATAGAAGCTGTGGACAGAATGTGTTTCTATATGTTGACCACATTAGACTATCTCATTCCAGAGAGCTGCTGCTGTTCCTCAGTAGTGGCAGCTTCAGCCCAAACGTACTTTTAAAGTAGTGTATGAAGATATAGCAATACAGACCTCCACCACGATGGCTAAATAGGAACAGCTCCAGAGCACAGTTCCCAGTGAGAGCAATGCAGAGGGAGAGTGATTGCCGCATTTCCAACCGAGGTATCAGGTGCATCTCAATGGGACTGGTTGGAGAGTTGGTGTAGCCCAAGGAGGCACTGCCTCACCAAGGAAGTGCAGCAGATTGGAGGACCCCTCCAACCCAACAGAGGCCACTGGGGGCTTTTCCAGCCACTCTGGTACTCCGATTCAGATATTGTGCTTCTCCCACGGTCTTTATGGCCCACAGACAAGGAGATTCCTGCTGGCCAATAGCATCACAGGTTTCCAGGAAAAAAACCCACCCAAATCTGGCTGCCATTTTAACTGGCTCCTGGAACACCTGCAAGATGGAGCTGCACATACCCCTGAAAAAGAGGGGGCTAAAGACAGGGAGCCAGGTGATCTGGCTCAGTGGGTCCCACCCCCACAAAGACCAGCAATCTGAAATTCACTAGCTTGAGAGTTTTGCAACCAGTGCAGCAGTTTGAGTTTGACCCCAGACGGTTGAGCTCTGTGGGGGAAGAGCCCATTACTACACAGTCCATAATTTCCAAGGCAGTCTGCCATTACCGAGGCAGTCCGCCATTATCAAGGTAGTCTGCCATTACTGAGGCAGTCCACCATTACCAAGGCAGTACTAAGAAAATCACAAGGACGTTTATACAGAAGCTGGGCAGATCCTGCGGCAGCTCAGCAACGTCTCTGCAAGCAGACTGTGACTGGATTCCCTCCTTGTTGGGTAGGGCATCTCTGAAAAAAGGCAGCAGCACCTCAGGAACTTATAAATAAAGCCCCAAATTCCTGAGTCAGAGCACCTGGGAAAAGGGGTTGTGCATTCCACTGCAACAGACTTAAACATCCCTGCTGAGCAGCTCTGAATGGAACAACGGAGCTCCTAGCACAACTCTTGAGCTCTGATAAGGGACTGACTGCCTTCTCAATCAGCTCCCTGACCCCTGTATATCTAAAAAGGCACCTCATAAAGGGGGAGCTCTGGCTGACATCTGGCGGTTACCCTTCTGGGATGAAGATACATGAAGAAGAAACAGGCAGCAACCCTTACTGTTCTACAGCCCTCGTGGGTGATTCCCAGGCAAGCAGGGTCTGGAGTGGACCTCCAGCAGTCCTGCAACAGAGAGGTCTGACTGTTAGAAGGAAAACTAAAAAACAGAAAGAAATAGCTTCAACATCAACAGAAAGGATGTCCACTCAGAGACCCCACCCGAAAATCACCAACTTCAAAGACCAAAGGTAGGTAAATCCATGAAGATGGGAAGAAACCAGTGAAAAAAGAATGAAATCACCAAAAAACAGGACACCTCTTCTTCTCCAAGGGGTCACAACTCTTTACCAGCAAGGGAACAAAACTGGATGGAGAATGAGTTTGAGGAATTGCCAGAAGCAGGCTTCAGAAGGTGGGTAATAACTAACTTCTCTGAGCTAAAGGAACATGTTCTAACCAAATGCAAAGAAACTAAGAATCTTGAAAACAGGTTAGATGAAATGCTAACTAGAATAACTAGCATAGAGAAAAACAGAAACGACTTGATGGAGCTGAAAAACACAGCACAAGAACTTAGCAAAGCATACACAAGTTGCAATAGCCAAATCAATCAAACAGAAGAAAGGATATCAGAGATTGACGACCAATTCAATGAAATAAAACAAGAAGGCAAAATTAGAGAACAAAGGGTGAAAAGAAATAAACGAAGCCTCCAAGAAATATGGGATTATGTGAAAATACCTAATCTATGTTTGATTGGTGAACCTGAATGTGACAGGGAGAATAAATCCCAGCTGGAAAACACTGTTCATGACATTATCCAGGAGAACTTCTGAACCTAGCAAGGCAGGCCAACATTCAAATCCAAGAAATAAAGAGAACATCACAAAGATGGTCCTCAAGAAAAGCAACCTCAAGGCACATAATCGTCAGATTCATCAGGGTTGAAATGAAGAAAAAAAGGCTAAGGAAAGCCAGAGAGAAAGGTTGGGTCACCCACAAAGGGAAGCCCATCAGACTCACAGTGGATCTCTTGGCAGAAACCCTACAAGCCAGGAGAGAGTGGGGGGCCAATATTCAACATCCTTAAAGAAAAGAACTTTCAACTCAGAATTTCATATCCAGCCAAACTAGGTTTCATAAGTGAAGGAGAAATAAAATCCTTTACAGACAAGCAATTGCTGAGAGATTTTGTTACCACCAGGCCTGCCTTGCAAGAGCTCCTAAGGAAGCCTTAAACATGGAAAGGAATAACTAGTACCAGCCACTGCAAACACATACCAAATGGTAAAGACCATTGACACAATGAAGAAACTGTGTCAACTAATGGGCAAAACAACTAGCTGGTATCAAAATGACAGGAACAAATTTACAAATAATATTAACCTTAAATGTAAACAGGCTAAATGTCCCAATTCAAAGACACAGACTGGCACATTGGATAAAAAATCAAGACCCATGGGTGTGCTGTATTCAGGAGACCCATTTCATGTGCAAAGGCACACAGAGGCTCAGAATAAAGGGATAGAGGAAGATTTACCAAGCAAATGGAGAACAAAAAAAAGCAGGAGTTGTAATCCTAGTCTGATAAAATGGACTTTAAATCAGCAAAGATCAAAAGAGACAAAGAAGGGCATTACATTATGGTAAAAAGATCAATGTAACAAGAAGAGGTAACTATCCTAAATATATATGCATCCAATACAGGAGCATCCAGATACATAAAGCAAGTTCTTAAAGACCTACAAAGAGACTTAGACTCCCACACAATAATAGTGAGAGACTTTAACACCCCACTGTCAATATTAGACAGATCAATGAGACAGAAAATTAACAAGGATATCCAGGACTTGAACTCAGATCTGAACCAAGCAGACACATTTAAAGCAGTGTCTAGAGGGAAATTTGTAACACTAAATGCCCATGTGAGAAGCAAGGAAAGATCTAAAATTGACACCCTATGATCAAAATTAAAAGAGCTAGAGGAGCAAGATCAAACAAATTCAAAAGCCAGCAAAAGACAAGAAATAACTAAGATCAGAGCAGAACTGAAGGAGATAGAGACACAAAAAAACCTTCAAAAAATCAATAAATCCAGGAGCTTTTTTTTTTTTTGAAAAGATCAACAAAATAGATAGACCACTAGCCAGACTAATAAACAAGAAAAGAGAGAAGAATAGATGTAATAAAAAATTATAAAGGGACTATCACCACCAATACAAACTACTATTAAAGATTACTACAAATAACTCCATGAACATAAACCAGTAAATCTAGAAGAAATGAATAAATTCCTGGACACTTACACCTTCCCAACACTAAACCAGGAAGAAGTTGAATCCCTGAATAGAACAATAACAAGGTCTGAAGTAGAGGCAGCAATTAATAGCTTAACAACCAAAAAAAGGTCCAGGTCCAGACGGGTTCACAGCCAAATTCTACCAGACGTACAAAGAGGAACTGGTACCATTCCTTCTGAAATTATTTCAAACAAGACAAAAAGAGGGAATCCTCCCTAACTCATTTTATGAGACCAACATCATCCTGATACCAAAACATGGCAGAGATACAACTAAAAAAGAATATTTCAGGCCAATATTTCAAGATGAACATTGATGCAAAAATCTTAAATAAAATACTGGCAAACCAAACGCAATAGCACGTCAAAAAGCTTATCCATCACAATCAAGTAGGCTTCATCCCTGGGATGCAAGCCTGGGAAAACATCCACAAATCTATAAACATAATTCATCACATAAAGAGAACCAAAGACAAAAACCACATGATTATCTCAATAGATGCAGAGAAGGCCTTTGACAAAATTCAACAGTTTTTATGATAAAAACTCTTAATAAACTAGATATTGATGGAACATATCTCAAAATAATAAAAGTTATTTATGACAGACCCACAGCCAATATCATACTGAATGGGCAAAACCTGGTAGCATTCCCTTTGAAAACTGGCACTAGACAAGGGTGCCCTCTCTCACCATTCATATTCAACATAGTATTGGAAGTTCTAGCCAGAACAATCAGGCAAGAAAAAGAAATAAAGGGTATTCAGTTAGGAAAGGAGGAAGTCAAATTGTCTCTATTTGCAGATGACATGATTGTATATTTAGAAGAAGACCCCTTCATCTCAGCCCAAAATCTCCTTAAGCTGATAAGCAACTTCGGCAAAGTCTCAGGTTACAAAATCAATGTGCAAAAATCACAAGAATTCCTATACACCAATAACAGACAAACAGAATCAAATCATGAGCAAGCTCCCATTCACAATTGCTACAAAGAATAAAATACCTAGGAATACAACTAACAAAGGACATGAAGGATCTTTTCAAGGAGAACTACAAACCACTGCTCAAGGAAATAGGAGAGGACACAAACAGATGGAAAACATTCCATGCTCATGGATAGGAAGAATCAATGTCGTGAAAGTGGCCATACTGCCTGAAGTAATGCATAGATTCAATGTTATCCCTATCAAATTACCCTTGACCTTCTTCACAGAACTGGAAAAAACCACCTTAAACTTCATATGGAACCAAAAAAGAGCCTACATAGTCAAGACAATCCTAAGCAAAAAGAACAAAGCTGGAGGCATCATGCTACCTGACTTAAAACTATACTACAAGGCTACAGTAATCAAAGCAGCATGGTACTGGTACCGAAACAGATGTAGACAAATGGAACAGAACAGAGGCCTTGGAAGTAACACCACACATCTACAACCATCTGATTTTTGACAAACCTGACCAAAACAAGCAATGGGGAAAAGATTCCCTGTTTAATAAATGGTGTTGGGAAGACTGGTTAGTCATGTAGAAAGCTGAAACTGAACTCCTTCCTGACACCTTATACAAAAATTAACTCCAGATGGATTACGGATTTAAACATAAGACCTAACACCATAAAAACTAGAAGAAAACCTAGGCAGTACCATTCAGGACATAGGCATAGGCAAGGACTTCATTACTAAAACAACAAAAGCAATGGCAACAAAAGCCAAAATAGGCAAATGGGATCTATTAAACTTAAGAGCTTCTTCAATGCAAAAGAAGAAGAGGAAGAAAAAAAACCATAAAACACACACACAAAAAAAAAAACAAAGAACAATCATTAGAGTGAACTGACAATCAATAGAATGGGAAAAAATTTTTGCAAGCTGCCCATCTGACAAAGGGCTAATATCCAGAATCTACAAAGAACTAAAACAAATTTACAAAAAAAAAACAACTCCATCAAAAAGAGGGTGAAAGGTATGAACAGACATTTTTCAAAAGAAGACATTTATGCAGCCAACAAACATGAAAAAATGCTCATCATCACTGGTCATTAGAGAAATGCAAATCAAAACCACATTGAGATACCATCTCATGACAGAATGGCTATCATTAAAAAATCTGGAGACAACAGATGCTGAAGAGGATGTGGAGAAATAGGAACGCTTTTAAACTGTTGGCAGGAATGTAAATTAGTTCAACCATTGTGGAAGACAATATGGTGATTCCTCAAGGATCTAGAAATAGGAATACCATTGGACCCAGCAATCCCTTTACTGGATATATACCCAAAGGATTATAAATCAATCTATTATAAAGACACATGCACATGTATGTTCATTGTGGCACTCTTTACAATAGCAAAGACTTGGAACCAACCCAAATGCCCATCAAAGACAGACTGGATAAAGAAAATGTAGCACATATACACCATAGAATACTATGCAGCCATAAAAAAGGATAAGTTCATGTCCTTTGCAGAAACATGGATAAATCTGGAAACTATTATTCTCAGCAAACTGACACAAGAACAGAAAACCAAACACCACATGTTCTTGCTCATAAGTGGGTGTTGAACAATGAGAACACATGGACACAGGGGAACATCACACACTGGGTTCTGTTGGGAGTGAGGGGGGCTAGGGGAGGGATAGCAGGAGGTGGGGAGATTGGGGAGGGATAACAGGAGAAATACCTAATGTAGGTGATGAGGGAATAAAGGCAGCAAACAAGCATGGCATGTGTATACCTATGTAACAATCCTGCAAGATCTGCACATGTACCCCAGAACTTAAAGTAAAATTTAAAAAAAATTTTTTTAATAGTGTATGAATAATATAAGAACACTGTGGTTACACAATAAACTTTCAATCGGTGTGTCTTCTCTGCCACATTTTCTTCCTGAAGCTAGGAGATAAAAGGTTTGATGGATGAATTTTAATGCCCTATTATTCTAGCTGTAACAGCCCTGTGAAAATGCAGTATGTATACCTTGTAATTTATTTATAGTTAAAACAAAATCCAAACATTTGCAACCCACCCCCACCCAAATACAAAATTTTCTCATAACAAAATTATGCTGCAAATATTCTCTTATGTTGCAAAAAATTTTAGAGGAGGTATAACAATGAAGGGAAGAAAGTATGTAATTCCTGGTTCAGATGGTGCAACAGAGGTTTCCCTGTCATTTTCTTAGTGTGCTTCCCATTTGGTATAGAAAAGTCATGCAGGAAAGTGGGCAATGTTGGTCAGTTCCCAAGACACAAGCCCTGAGGGAATTTGGAGTGCCAGATGTTTGTTAGTGATCAATGCGTACAAAGAGAGAAAATGAGATGATACAGGATTGGGCAGAAGGAGAAGCCTACTGGTAGATACGGGACCAAGAAAGCCTCACCTACCCCAGCAGGAGCTCTAAATAGAGGATAAATCAACTCATGTCCCAATTTAGGCCAAAATAGCTGAAGCTTTATGCTCCTGGTGAGGAAGGAGACCCAGGCATCTGGGATTCCCTCCCCCTCTGTCATCTACTGTGCATCTCAATAGAAGAGAGAGCAGGCCAGCTGGTACCTTCTGAATCTCCTTCCTGAAAATAACACTCTTGGTCTTGGGGAAACTCTCTGGAAGACACTATTTTTACTTAAAACAAGATCAAACCAAAAACCTTTTCACATGTGAGTCCTAAAACTGTAAATCAGAACCCTTTCATAAGTGATTCCTGAAACTGTAAACCGAAACCTTTTCACATGTGAGTCCTAAAGCTATAAATCTAAGATTCTTCCATGTGTAACATCTAAAGTATAAGCCTATATAAAGGCAGAACCTTCCTTTGTTAGATGAGCTGGGCTTTGGGCAAATTATGCCCAGCTTCCTGGCTGAATAAACTCTTCCCTCTTGTATTCAGTGTTCGAGAGATCTGTTTCCCACAGCTGCTCCTGCTACACTGCCTGGCCAGGGGGCTTTCTACAGCTGAGAACAGAATAATATAGCTGAGGCTAACTGAAGGATCCACAGCAACTCTTTCTTTGGAAAGAACTCTGGGGGCAAGTCTCTGTGTCTACCACAATGTCTCTGACTAAGACAAGGGAACAAAGAAACTCAGTCTATTTCCTTCTTTTATAAACAGTCTCTTGCTGATCCCAAAAGGTAGCTTCATCACAGCTCCATCCATTTCTGCTGAAAGTATTGCTCTCTACTGTCTTTGTCTCCTACAAATCCACCCAGAGCAGTGCTGTTTTTTCTTATACAATTTCCTCTCCTGCTCTGGCCTTCAGCTTGGCCTTCTCCCAGAATCAATGCTAGTCTGTATTACCAAATTGGACACATAACTATTCTGCCGTGCATTTTAACATATGCATGTTCTGTCTTCTTAACTAAATTATAAAACAGGGGGTGCAAAAAAAGTTTTATATCATACTCAATGATGTTCATTTGTTAATGGCTACCTGGAAGAGAGCTGTACTGAGAAGGATTCTGAGACTGAATCCAAGCTCAGTGAAACGTACAACCATCACTGATGAACTTCACAGTCACGCCAGGGAGAGAGGTGACATCCTCTTTAATGTTTGACTTCCAAGTCTGTTCTCAAGTCTGTGTATATATATGTATGTATATATATATATATATACATACATATATATATACACACACACATAAAATATAGTTAAAAATCACATATATTTATAAATATATAATCTTGCTAAATGTAGAAATAAATTACTGTAAGTATCTTAGGTAATCTTTAGTTGTGAAGTACAAAGTACAAGCCCCTTACAGAGAAGCTCCCATGATACATACTCAGAAATGAACCTGCCAGATCATCAGGTTTTTTACTTCATTAAATATTACCCTATTCCCTTCTAGCTTTACATGAGGGATTCTAGTGAAGAGGGAGACCCAGGCATCTCAGATCAACTTCCCCTTTTCATTCCTAAGACTGTAAACTGGAACCTTTTCATATGTAATTCCTAAGACTGTAAACCGAAACCCTTTTCATATGTAATTCCTAAGTCTGTAAACTGAGACCCTTTTCATGTGTAATTCCTAAGACTGTAAACCAAAACCATTTTCATATGTTAAGCTATAAACCTAAGATTCTTCCACGTGTAACATCTAAAGTATAAGCCCATATAAAGATGGAACCTGCCTTTGTTAGGGGAGCTTGGCTGTTAGGCAACTATGCCACCTTGCTCCCTGCCAAATAAACCCTCCTTCCTCCTGTATTCGGTGTCCTAGAGATCCGTTTCCCCCGGCCGCTCCTGCTACACTAGGTCTCTCCACAACCTCTAAGAATTGCCATTAATCACTTAAAACTCTTACATTTGTGGATGGAAAAGCTGAACTGTTTAAGATATTTAGAGATTTATCCTGAGCCAAATATGAATGACCACGGCCCAAAGCAGTTTCAAGAGGTCCTGAGAACATGTGCCAAAGTTTGTTGGGTTACAGCTTGTTTCTGTATGTTTCAGGAAGACGTAAGACATCAATCAATACATATGAGATATACGTTGGTTTGGTCTGGAATGCCAGAAAACCCGAAGTGGGAGATGGGGTGCTTGTAGGTTTTAAGTAGATTCAAAGATTTTTCTGATTGGCAATTGATTGAAAGAGTTAGGTTGTTATTTAAATACCTGGAATAGAAAAAAGTATCTGGGTTTAAAAAAAAAAAGGGGGGGGTTGTGGAGTCTCAGGTTCTAATTATGTAGATAAAGTCTCATAGTTGGCTGCCTTTGGAGACAATAGATGGCAAATGTTTCTTATTTACACCTTTAAACAGCGCTAGACTCTTAGTTACTCTTCAAGATTAGGAAGGCCTGGAAAGTGGAAGATCTAGTTATGTTAATAGAGACTTTTTACAGATGTAAATTTTCCCTGACAAAAGATGGTTTTACAAGGGTATTTCAAAATTTGGCAAAGAAACATGTTTTAAGGTAAAACATTTTTTAATTATTTCATTATCTGTCATGTGATGTTTTACTAGAGTCAGGATGGAATTTGATATCTTGTTGCTACAGTCTGTTTTGACAGTATTAAGAACTGTTTTCATGTATATGCTGAACAATTGGGCCTGAACTCCAAAAGAGTATAATGAAGCAGGTCTGACACTCCCTTCCCATCATGGCTTTAACTAGTTTTTTAGGTTTCTTTGGGTACCCTTGGCCAAGAGGGGCATCCATTCACTCAGTTAGAAGGCTTAGAAGTGTATTTTTGGTTTACACATTGAACAAGCATGATTCTTAGAATTGAAATTAGTAACACATTCAGTTTTGCTTCCCACTGTACTTTGAAATACTCTGTGGGGCTCTTTCCCTGTCTCTACCATGGAAGTCCAGTAGATACCCTAACTTTTCTGTACCCCTTAGGAAATAAAAATCTCATTTAAAGTAACAAAAGGTAGTTTTAATTAGAGAATTGAATGCCCAGCCCATGTAAGAGTCAAATTTTAATCTTGATTTAAAATTGAGTCTTCTCCCTCTCCTGCAGCTTGATCCTGTTGCAGTCTGGAAGCCTGCACTTAGTGTCTTTCCTTATTTCCCACATTGTGCTTCTGTCATTTCTCTTTCATCTAGCTACAAGGGACTCTGGTCCTGTTAGGGATAGAGAAAGGTAGGGTGAGCAGTGGTAAGGGAGACAGGAGAGTTGGCAACTATCCAACAACTATGGGACAAGCAAAAAAAAAGAAAGAAAGAAACCTTAGGATAATGGTGATTCTGGTTGGCAAAGTAGAGTAGAGAGACAGAAAATACTAAATGAGATTTTTTAAAAAGTTAATTCACTGGGCATGCCTGGTGGCTTATACATGTAATCCCAGCACTTTGGGAGGCCAAGGCAAGTGCATTGCTTGAGTCCAGGAGTTCAAGACCAGCTTGGGCAATATGGAAAAACCCTGTCTCTACAAAAATACAGAAGTTAGCTGGACATAGTGGTATGCACCTGTAGTCCCAGCTACTCAGGAGGCTGAGGTGGGAGGATCACTTGAGTCTGGGAGGTCAAGGCTGCAGTGAGCTGTGATTGTGCTACTCACTCCAGCCTGGGCGATAGAGTGAGGCCCTGTTTAAAAAAAATGTGTACTAATTAACAAGTTTATTTTATTCTACCTATGAGCTTTTTAAAATTAAGAAAGTTTTCACTAATACAATTTTTTAAAGATTACAATTATCCAATACATTTACATAATTTTTTTTTCACTGCCAATAACTACAAATGTTCAGTTCTTTATTAGTGTAGAGGTCATTACGGTTGGTTTAGATGGTTAATATAGGAATAAATAAAATAACTACAGTTCATTCAAACAAAGCAAATTAAAATGAGATTAAAGAGCCCTGATTTAAAAAAAACAAAAACAAAAACTTACAACTTTCAGCTCAAAAACTGTGAAAGTTACATACACACATACCTAATAGCACTAGGAATATGCAATATCAATTATTGGAAAAAATAAGTGAGTGATTCACAGTCATAAGAAATTATTTAACATTAGTATGTATTTTTTCTTTTATAGAGAAACATAACATACACATGGTTTCTACATTCTATAAGACAAATTAGAAAACTATCCATTACTGCATTTACCCCAAACACAGCACTGACTGTGCCACAGATAACATGGTCCAAAATATTCAATTCTATAGATAGGCCAAAGTATTGAACACATGGTTAAGTTTTAGGAAAGGCATATATTTCCAGAAGTAAGTATGTTAAATACACAAATATCCATAAATAACAAAAAGTTATCAGCAAAAAGGTTTAGGTTATAACATTCCCAAACTTTCTAACATTTTAAGTGTTTTAGATATATGTTGTCTGACCAGTTAGTTTGGTTACAGATTTAAACTAGCAAACCATTACCCTATAAGAGGAGCTAAACTAAATTATAATACTGCACAAACTTCCCAAGGAAGGTAACTTGAAAAGTCTACAAAGTGATTCCAATTATTCTAATTAACATTTGCAATACTAAAATAATCAATGTCTCAAGGAACACTTTGAAATAATTCAATTTTTCTTCATCATTTTCTAAAAAAGTATTCACATAAATTTAAGATCCAGATTGCTTAAGAGTATGTCTTCAAAGTAGGTTTATCACTACAGGATTTTGATCCAAACACATAGCCTTAATGCTTCTTAAATGTAATTCTAACCTAAAATCACAATCCTTGGTTTGAAAACATCAAAATTAAAAAACAAAAAAATAAATCAGGGTGAAAATGTGCAGCAGCCATAGCTACAAGAGTGGAAAATAAATTCTATTTTTTCCATAAAGACTTTATGAAAATATAAAGCTCAAAGTCAGTGACAACAGAAGTCCACATATAAATGATGTTTAAAAATAGAAAGTTTTTAAAGCTTTTCATGAGATGTTAATGAATAGTCATAATCTGAGTTAAGACCTTATAAATCAAGGTTAAGTTATACAGAACTATGCTGATTTACATACTGTCTACAACGTCCAACTGATATGCATAATTTACAGACACCCATAGGAATTCATAATGACCTATCATATCATCTCTCAATACTGGATGTTTACTGTTTTATAGTTTTACTACTTTAAGTACCAAGAAGCCTTTTCAGAGGAAGAATTCCATCTCTTCCCTTGGTCACCCAAAGTATAAGTAACAAAATATAAAATTAAACAAGATTTAACAAAATATAAAATTCACTAAGATTGATGTTTGATAAACTAACATATAAAATTACCATTGCAATTTTCATAGTGACTGCTTATAAACATAAGTCATCATAAAGACTATAAAGTAAATACTTAGTTTTATAAAAGAAATGCAGATTGTCTCAAGGTGAAAAATACAGTGCTTGCTGCTAAAAAAGCACTTTGTTGCAATAAGATGTACAATAATGAGCAAAATTTCAGAAAACATGAATATGTTCACCAAACTTTTAATATTGGTTAAGCAAGAATTGCACTACAGCAGCAGGATGCTTTTTACTGGCTGACAATATAAAGCTAACGTTAAGAAAGAAAAAGGCAGAACGTGTGAGTAGCAGATGGTGTAACCAAATTATTGCAAAGGTAGATTTGCAGTAAGAAGTGAGGAAGGTGACCATCCACTCCAGTCTGATAAGATGCCATCTTTAAATATTAAGTTTTTTGCAGGAAGTAGAACACCCATGTCAGTATACGATGACTGTGAAAGCAAAGTTGGAAAACTAGGCTTGGTGTGAATATCCAATGTTGAAGCACCTTCCTGGAATGAGTGAACAAAGTTAAGGACTTGCAGAGAGAGTTTTCTATTGGAATGTAAGAGGTTTTGAAGGCTCTCTTTTCTGCAAAGGCCATGTGTAGCAATTTTCCTACAAACTTTCTGGTTTAATTCAGAACTGAACAGTGGAATTCCAAAGCACAGCTCAAGAGGAACCCAATCTGCTTCTATTGTGGCACCAGAGGTTTGCTTTGTTGCTGAATCTATAGTTGCTTCCTCAGTGGACGTTTCAAATGACTCTCTGCTCCCATTTACATCTGGGCCAGAAGCCAAATCAGGTTCTCCTCTCTCATCAGAAGCATCACTGAGTTTTCTATTTGCAAGTTGGCTGGAAGCATTCAACATAGTGACATATCCAAAGAAATGCTGTCAGTCCATTTTTTTCCTTAATATCTGCAATGCTTTATGAACACGAGTGAAGCTCCTTGTAATTCTGTTTCATCAAATGCAAATGGTACATGGACAGTTTCTCCTATTGCATGCAGACCATGCCCCTGAATTAAAACTGCAGAATGTGTTAAAGCATCATTCAACATCATGAGCACATTTGATATAGGAACTACTCCAGGATCATGACCCCAAGATGTTATTAGTAATCGATCATAACTCTGAAATATATCTGGCAGTTTTCGAAGCCTTGTACCTTTGGACAATAAAAGGGATGGTGGTCCTTGCCCAGTGATATGATAAATGTACAGTTTAAACCAGACAGAGCTGACTTCTGGGATAGCTGGTTCAATATGCTGAGGGGTGCAGCTGCTGATGGGCCAGATTTTATTGATGAGGGGAGCCATGGAAACAAGCAGCATGCAATTTTTATTTAGAACTCTGCTGCAAGTTGCAGGGTCCAAACCAAGAAAGATTTCATGGTGTAAGAGATCCAGAGGAAAACCATAATTTGGTTGGTCTGGCTGTGCAGTTTGCACAACTAGATCTTTGTTATGACACAGAAATGGTATTGTGTTTCTCAGAATAAGTACATGATCAAAATATTTCTGTGCTTCTCCTTCACCAGTGCTCTGAACCTTTTCTAGTTCTATTAAAAAGCTGTCCAGAGACTCATCTGAGAGTTTGCCTACTTCAAACATTGTGACTGCATGACTTTTCAAGTGTGGTGAAAGATTTCCCATCATTAAGAAGGCAGTAAGAGTGGAGTCAAACAGGAGTGCAGTGTGCTTTGTGTGTCCTGTAGACAGACTCAGGCTTCTTATGCTGGCTGTGTCAGCTGGATCTTCTTGACTATTTGTATCAGTGTCAGTTGCCGATGAAGCTTCTTATACAGGACTCCTAATTTTCCCTCCATCCCATGACAAGAACATCTTCTGTGGACCTAAGGTACTCTTTAATCTGTTTATGGATGGAACATTCTTCCATGATGAATGAAGTTGATCCAGATTTATTACTTGTCTCTTCTTATGGGCAGAGCCCAATCGGCAATACATTGAAACAGCATTCTTAACCAGGGTTAAGTCAATCTCAAGGACATTTGCAAGCTCTGCAACATTTGTGTGCTCATCTATTGAAACAAATATCTTCTAGAGTTTAAACATAATCACCTTGTACTTGATTCATTACAACATCTTCAAGAGGAGGAACTGCTATACAACTGTCATCAGATATTGGTACATACAGATATATAAATCCTTTGTTATAGAAACTATATACTACATTGTAATCTAGTCATCCAGAGAGTTGAGGACCTGAATGGATGATTTTATCAATAGTGAATTTCTCAGGCAAAGTGCATATCTTGATGTCATCTTCTGTGATATATCAAGCCTGCACCACCCACCACGCCTCTATGGCAATTTCCACTGGCTTTATTGGTAGAAGACCGTGGCTGTTTTCCTTCTGAAGAATTTTTTTGATGATCTACACTGATTCATAAGATCAATATACTGGTTTCTTCCTATGCCAAGAAGCCTTAGATAGCAGCAGTAAAATTGGGCAATGAATCATCACTTTTCTCATTATTCATAATGTCCTCCATAATCCCAGTATAATATGCAAATGGTGTTATCCTCAAGCCCTTCACCATAATATCCAATAAATGGGGTACCCACACTACACCTCCTGCCCATGGCCTGTCAGGGAAGCCCTGTGGGAGGCCTCGCATCTCACACTGCAGAAGGCCTGGGCTGCCCTATGGACTGGGCTCCTGACAGCTCAGCTTGGCCCAGATCAGCCAAGCACAGGAACAGCAATGATGGGAGACTGGGTCACCTGAACAGCTACAAGTTTCTTCCCAGTTTTGGCCCATAATTATCATTATTATTTTTTTGAGACAGAGTTTCGCTCTTGTTGCCCAGAAGTGCAGTGGTGCAATCTCAGCTCACTGCAACCTCCACCTCCCCAAATTCGCACAATTCTTCTGCCTCCGCCTCCTGAGTAGCTGGGATTACAGGTGACCACCACCACGCCCAGCTAATTTTTTGTATTTCTAGTAGAGACAAAGTTTCTGCATGTTGGCCAGGCTGGTCTCGAACTTGACCTCAGGTGATCCACCCGCCTCAGACTTCCAAAGTGCTGGGATTACAGGTGTGAGCCACTGCACCTGGCCCATTTACATAATTTTTAAAAGCTTGATATGGATTATTTGAACATTTAAAACAAAATAATTACTTTTGTTATTTATATACTTCAGTGCCTTAGCCATGTCTGTTTGTAACACCTCATTATTGCATTAAATGACTAAAGTCATGTAATTTTTAAAATAAAATTGTTTACAGTTTTCTTCAAAATTACAGTTTATAGTTTATGTACTAGAAATTATTGACATATTTAATTGACTCTTATCTGTAAACCATATATTGCCCCTTCCCTTCCCTCTTTTTTTTTCTTTTTGTGACAAGATTTTGCTCTATTGCCCAGGCTGGAGTATGGTGGCGTGATCACCGCTCCCTACAGCCTCAAATTCCTGGGCTCAAGCAGTCCTCCCACCTCAGCTTCCTGAATACCTGGGAGTATACGTATGTACCACCTCATCCATCTAATTTTTAAATTTTTTATAGAGACAGGGTCTCACTATGTTGTCCAGGCTGGTCTCAAATTCCTGGCCTCAAGTGATCCTCTCACCTCCACCTCCAGAAGGGCTGGGATTAAAGGTATAAGCCACCATGCCAGGCCTATTTCTTCCTTAAATATTTGGTGAAATTCACCAATAAACTCATCTAGGCCTGGTGGTTTCTGTTTTCGAAGGCTGCTAATTATTGATTCTATTTCTTTAGTAGACAGAGGCCTATTCGAGTGGCCTTATTTCTTTCTTTGTGAGTTTGGTGGATTGTCTTTTTCAAAAATTGGTCCATTTTATCTAGGTTATCAAATTTGTGGGCATAGACTTGTTCATAGTTTTCCTTTACTATGATCGTGAGGTCTGTAGTGATACCCATTTTTTCGTATCTGGTAATAATTTGTGTTGTCTTTCTTTTTCTCTAAGTAGAGGCTTGTAAATTTTGCTAATCTTTTCAAAGAATCAGCTGAAAACTGATTGATTTTCTCTATTGATTTCCCATTTTTACTTTCATTGATTTCTGTTCTGATTTTTATTTCTTTCCTTCTGCTTACTTTGTGTTTAATTTGCTTTCTTTTCTAGTTTCCTAAATAGAAGCTTAGACTATGAATGACTTTAGATTTTCTTTTCTTTTCCCTTTCCTTCCTTCCTTCCAATTTTTTTTTAAAATAAGGTCTCACTCCAGTTGCCCAGGCTGAACCTGTCAGGCTCAGGTGATTCTCCCACCTCAGCCTCCCAAGTAGCTGGAAGTACAGGCACACACTACTACAGCCAGCTAATTTTTCTTTTCTTTTAGTGGAGATAGAGTCTCCCCATGTTGTCCAGTCTGGTCTCAAACTGGACTCAAGCAATCTACCTGCCTCAGCCTCCCAGAGTACTGGGATTACAGGTGTGAGCCACCACACCCAGTCTAGATTTTATTTTCTAATATATCCATGCAGTACTATAAATTTCCCTCTTGTTTCACTATTTTGGCTGTTTCACACAAGTTTTGATAAGTTGCATTCTCATTTAGTTCAGAATTTCTTTTTTTTTTTTTTTTTTTTTTTT
>PVKP010040483.1:0-19443 GCA_004027715.1 Plecturocebus donacophilus
GACCTTCTTCACAGAACTGGAAAAAACCACCTTAAAATTCATATGGAACCAAAAGAGAGCCCGCATAGCCAAGTCAATTCTAAGCAAAAAAAACAAAGCGGGAGGCATCACACTACCGGACTTCAAACTATACTACAAGGCTACAGTAATCAAAACAGCATGGTACTGGTACCAAAACAGAGATATAGACCAATGGAACTGGAGCAGATTTTAAGGATACTAACATCCAGGTCCTGTGCCACAGGTCCATTCCTCAGAGATTCTAGAATCAGATCTGGGCAAAGGTATTTTTTTAAAAACTTCCCAGAAACTGATTTTTAGCCATGATTGAGAAGTACTGGTCTAAGGCTGTTATGTGTCTTCCTTACGAACAGAAGAATACCATAGTGTTCATGTGTGGGGAGGAGAAACGACTTTACCTGCTTGTCAAGACTGAGTATCTTCATTTTACACAGGGCTTTTGACCATATATAATTCCCCTCTGTGAACTACCTGCATGTTTGCTCATTTTTCTGTAAAACTGATCAACTTTTCTTTTCTTTTTTTGAGACGGAGTCTTGCACTGTTGCCCAGGCTGGAGTGCAGTGGTGTGATCTTGGCTCACTGCAGCCTCCACCTCCTGGGTTCATGCAATTCTCCTGCCTCAGCCTCCTGAATAGCTGTGATTACAGGCACACACCACCACACCCGGCTAATTTTTGTATTTTTAGTATAGATGAGGTTTCACTATGTTGGCCAGACTGGTCTCGAACCCCTGACCTCATGATCCACCCACTTCAGCCTCCGAAAGTGCTGGGATTACAGGCATGAGCCACCACACCTAGCCTCAACTTTTCTTTCTTGATCTGTGAAAGAGCTCCAAATAGCAGAGAAAGTAGCTATTTGGCTATCACGTAGGTAATAAAATATGGCATTATTTATGAATTCTGGTTTTGTCCAGGATGGTTTTGGTATATGAGTGTATGTGTTTTCTTTTTATAAAATAGAAGCTTTTTTTTAATCATATTTATGTCTGTTTTCTGATATTACATTTTTATTTTATATCATCAAAAGAAAAGGACTTTTTCCACAATGTTATAAACATTAAACATAAATTATGTTTTTTTCTCAAACTTAAATGATTTCTTTTTACTATATTTAGGTCTTTCAGTTGCCTAAACTTTACTCTAAGCAGTAGATTCGTTTATATTTTTCCAAATGACTAGTCATTTTTTCAACACCATTTTTTAAATAACCTACATTTTCCTACTGACTAGAAATGCAACTTTGTTTATGCTGAGAAACAGAAAGATAGGTACAGATAGATTCCTAGCCTCTCTCTTCTATTCTAATAAAGTGTCTTTCCCTGTGCCACGTGCATATTCTGTTGATTTCTTGAGTCATACTAAATTTAGATGTCTGGTAAAAGTACCCTGATTTCTGGATCCTACTGAGTTTTATGAAATAACTTTCCTGGCTCTTTACCCCCGTGACACTTTTTCTGTTGATGTTTCAAATGATTTTTATCATATTTTAAAATAAAAACAACCTGTCAGGATTCGATTGCTCAAACTATCCCTTTTCTCCATCCTCACTGCATCCTGGTTATATGGAATCATAACTCTGCTCTTTGCTTTCAGCCAGTCCTGAACTTTCCAATTCTCAGCTGCCAAAGGGAGCTTTCTAGTGCCCAGATTTAATCAGTTCTATTTGCTGCTGAATACTTGCAATAACTTTTCATTCTTTTGAAGATGCAATCCAACATGTCAACGTAACATTCAAAACCTTCACCCACTTTCTCATCTTGGCCATGTACCACTTCTTACTTCACTCAACAACTTTCTCCCAGTCATTACAAAACTTTCTGTAGTTCCCATACCAAGACGTGTTCTCTCCACTCTGTTTTACACATCCTTATCCTGGTTGGCACTGCCATCCCCCACTTGACTCACACTCACCTTGTGTTGTACAGGCATCTCCTTCTCTGGGAAGCTGACATTAAATCCCTGTTCTACTCTACATTAGATGTCCTTTCTTCATCAGAACCCCATGATTGGGCACTATCAGGATATACCAGACTGTATTAAAGTTGGCAGTTCATTTCAATCTGTCCACTAAACAAGAAGCCCCTTTGGAGTGCCATCTGTTTCTTTATTTCCAGAGTATACCATAGTGTCTCTTGTGTAATAAACCTTTAATTTTTGTTTGCTGAGCAAATGAATCAAAAGTGAAACAAGCTAGAATTCATTATATTTTAACTGTGTTCCACAAGAGGCAGCTGCTTAACTAAGTCCCAGTCTTAATTTTGATGCTATTTTCCTTGAGTGCAGATAGTTTAGCTAGGAAATGATCCCATAAAGGACAGCAATGCATGTGAAAAGTAAGACAGAGAAAGAGAAATGTTAAGACACGATTGAGATGAGGGAAACTAGGCCTCCATCCAGCTTGAGACCTTTGAGAAACTCTGGAAGTTACCTTAGAATTTCCCAAAACCACCCCTCTGAAGAGTGAAGAGGCTAGAACATCCATCCACTGACTCTAGTCCAAGAGTTGTCCCCAGGCGTATTAACTTTTGCCACACTTCCAGGTCATGCCTGTGTGCAGCCAAGCAAAAGCACGTGGAACTATAGAAGACCTAGGGCAGAGAAGCAGATAGGCACAGGCATTGACGTGGGAAGCAGTCAGCATTCAGGTCAATTCAGAAGAGGGCCGAGGATTCAGGCACAGCATCTGCTACGGTAGTCCACCAGCAAACACAGCATGTACAAATGAATATCGGATATGACCTATTTGAATATTCTTTAGCAACAAGGAATGTTTTCTATTCCCTTCAAAATACTTAAGGGCTATAGATATAAATACTATCTGATTCAGTGTCATGGTGGACAGAAACACTCTTCAAAGGAAAGCTGTGTGTTCTGAATATGCTTTGTTACTGTTCAGTGATACATCATTTTCCCATTGTAAAACATACATTTGTTCAGACCTGTGGATTTATGAAATTCGTTTTATTACTACAATGTCTATTTTGACATCTTTGCATAGCTTCATAACTGTAGGTATCCACTATAATGCTCATCATCCTGTGGTTCACATACCTAATAACATCATCAGTGATTTCAGGACACTTAGGCTGCATTAATTTCTTTCAAAGAGGGCAAGTAGCAGACTTCACAGATGATCTTTACCCAGGGCCTGCTATATACAGAGTTCTTTATTAGACTCTATGGCCATACATGGAATAATGAATGTATAATTTAGCAATGTTATATACTGCTTAGAGAATAGATGATCTTAGGTTTTTTAAAAAATTAACTATATATCTGTTCAAAGGATACAGAGATTAAGTTAATCTTTAAAAAAACTTGAAAGGAGTGAGTTTTTAAAAGTTCTTATTTTTAGTTAATGTGGAATAATTTATATATTTAGGGATACAGAGTGATATTTTATTATATGTATACAATTTGTAGTGATCAAACCAGGATAATTATCAATCCATCACCTCAAACATCTATTATTTTTGTGTGGGAAACACTCAATATCTCTTCTAGCTTTTTGAAACTATACAATAAACTATTGTTAATTATATTCACTCTACAGTGTTATAAACCACTAAAACATCTTCCTCTTATCTGGCTGTAATTTTTTATCTGTAACCTAACTTTTCCTTGTCTCTGCCCTCAATCATTGCAAGTCTCCAAAAATCACAATTCTAATTTCTACTTCCATGAGCCAAATTTTTTAACTCCCACATATGAGGGAGAAAATGCAATAGTTACCTCTGTGCCTGACTTATTTTATTTAACCTGCTCATCTATGTTGCTGCAAATGACATGATTTTGTTCTTTTTCTATGGGTAAACAAAATTCTATTGTACATATATATCACATTTTATTAATTCATTCATCTGTTGATGAACATTTAGATTGAGTCTTTATTGTTAATAATGCTATAATAATCATATGGGTTCACATATCTCTTTCATGAACCGATTTCCTCTTCTTTGAATAAATTCCCAGTATTTTGGGATTGCTGGATCATATGGTAGTACTATTTTTAGATTTTTAAGCAATTTCCCTACTGTTTTCCATACTGGCTATACTAAATTACATTCCCACCAGTAGTATATAAGAGTTTCCATTTTTTTCATCCTCACAAATTCTGGTGAATTTTACAAGGGTCACTATGTTGCCCAGGCTAGCTTCAAACACCTGGGCTCCAGCAAGCCTACACCACATACTCCTAAGTAACTGGGACTACAGGCATATACCACCATGCCCATTTTTTATATTTTTGATAATAGATATCCTAAGGAGAGTGAGATGCTATCTCACTGTGGCTTTGATTTGCAATTCTGAAATTATAGTGATATTGAACATTGTCATATATGTGTTGGCCATGTGTATGTCTTGTTTTGAGAAATATCTATTCAAATCATTTTCCCATTTTATAATCAGATTATTATTATTGCTGTTAAGCTATTTGGGTTCCTTATATATTCTGTATATTAGTCCCTCGTTGGATATATGGTTTACAAATATTTTCTCCCATTCTATAAGCTGTGTCTTCACTATGTTGATTGTTTTCTTTGTTGGGCAGAGGAAATAATCCTTTGCACAAGCAAGGAGAAAACTTTGCTTCTTAGTTTGATATAGTCTCATTTGCCATTTTGTTTTTTGTTGCCTGTGCCTTTGAAGCCTTACCCATAAAATCTTTTCTAGATCAATGTACTGAAGCAATTTCTCCATGTTTTCTAATAGTCTTTTAGTTTTGGGTCTGCATTTAAGTCTTTAATTCATTTTGAGTTGATTTTTATATAGGGCGATAGATAGGAGTCTAGTTTCATTCTTCTACACATGGATATCCAGTTTACTATGCATCATTTACTAAAGAGGTTGTACTTTTTCCAGTGTAAGTTCTTGGCATTTTTGTTGAAAATCAGTTGGCTATAAATATATGGATTAATTTCTGAATTCCCCGTTGTGTTCCATGGGTCTGTGTGTCTGTTTTTATACCAATGCCATGCTCTTTTGATTACTGTGAATTTGTAGTACATTTTGAAGTCAAGTAGTGTGTTGCCTCTAGCTTAGTTCTTTTTGCTCAACATTGCTTTGGTTATTTGGGCTCTTTTGTGGTTCTGTGTGAATTTTGGGATTGCTTTTTCTTTCTTCAAATAATTTCCTTGATATTTTGGTAGCATTTGCATTGAAACTATAGATTGCTTTGGATAGTTTAATCATTCCAACAATATTAATTCTTCCATTCCATGAGCACAGAACTTTTCATTTTTTTTATTCCTCTTCAATTTCTTTCATTACTGTTTTATGGTTTTCATTTTAGAGAACTTCCACCTTCTTAGTTAAATTTATCTTTAAGTGGGTTTTTTTGTTTGTTTGCCATTATAAATGGGGTTTCTTTTTTTATTTATTTCTCATCTAGTTTGTTTCACCAGGGTTTAGAAACACGATTGCTGTTTCTATGTTGATTTGTATCCTGCAAACTTACTGAATCTGTGTATCAGTTCCAAGAGTTTTTGGGTGGAATCTTTAGGTCTTTTAACAAATGGTTTCTTCTATCTGGAATATTTTTAATCTTTTTTGTTGTTGTTGTTGAGACGGAGTTTTGTTGTTGTTGCCCAGGCTGGTGTGCAATGGCGCAATCTCAGCTCATCACAACCTCTGCCTCCTGGGTTCCCGAATAGCTGGGACTACGGTCATGGGCTACCAAACCTGGCTAATTTTTTTGTATTTGTAATAGAGACAGGGTTTCTCCATGTTGGTCAGCCTGGTCTCGAACTCCTGACCTCAGGTGATTCACCCACCTGGGCCTCCCAAAGTGCTGGGATTAGAGGTGTAAACCATTGCACCCAGCCTTTTAATCTTTTTAATAATTCCTATTTGCTTTTTTAAGATTAGCTGGATCACTAGCTCCACATTAATTTTACATAATTAGTGTCATAGGGGTCCCCCCTGCCTCCTGGGACCTAACCTGCTGCAAAATGGCACCATTTTGAGAGCAGAGCCACTGCCAGAATGCATCCCAACCTGGGACCCAACAGACTCTGCATCTTCATTTCCCTGGGGCTTCGTCATCTTACAATTCTAGAGGTTAGGAACCAAATAGGGATCCTACTGAGCTAAAATCCACGTTAATAGGGCTGAATTCCTTCTGGAATCTCTAGAACTCATTTTCTAGCCTTTTTAAGCTTCCCCATGCCACCTTCCTCAGGATCTGCCTTTTTTCACCTTGAAAGCCATCAATGTAACATCTCCCCTCCTTTCTTACCTCTATTAATATTCTTCATCTTCTCTCTCTGACCTTAACTCTACTGCCTCCCTCTCATAAGAATCCTAATGATTACATTGGGTTTATCTGTATAATTCACATAAATCTCCCAACTCAAGATACTTAACTTATTCACATCTGTGAAGTCTCTTTTGCCATAAAAGATTAGGATGTGGAGATCTTTTGGGGGAACATTATTTATCCTACCACACACTCTCTTCAAATATTATCTGATCTCTTGAATTAGAATTTGTTCCTCTTCCTCTGGATTTCAGAATCATCATTATATACCTTTAATATAAGAAATTTTAGAATGACTTTGAAATTTAGGGTAACCTTTCTACCTTTACTGTTATTTTCTTGGTGAGAAAACTGTGCATTTCATCTATGCTGTCAAACAGGCCTGAATCTGGACCCAAGATTTTCTTGGTTTCATCCAGTGTAAATGCAGACAAGTCTTACTGGTAGCAGATACGAGAACAGATACTGGAGCCAGATACCTGGTCCAGATCTCACCTTACCACCTATTAGTGAGAAGCAGCCCCGATTTCTCAGTTTCCTCAGCTGCAGCTTGTACATAATTGTAGTATTTGCTACATAGATTTATTGTATTAATAAATGAATATATGGAAATGGCTTAGATCAGTGATAAGCATATATTATTCATTCAAAACTGTTAGTTATTATTACTTTCCACTTGTGAGATTATTGTAGGATTAAAGAGACAGTAGATAAAGCTGCAGCACAAGACCTGGAACATAGAAAACTATCCCTACAGTTCTAGTTTTTTATTTATCATCATAATCTCTATTAAACAGAACAGGTTAAAGTCAAATAGAGTGAAGAACGTATTGTGTTTGTAAGGTAGGACTTTAGGGAAATGCAATCAACTTTATGCTAATAATCTGATGTTTCAGGCTTTCTTATTCTCAGACAATACGGTCATAGGGTTAAAAGATATGACAGGTCAATAGTGTTACAAGGGATGTATTTTATCAGTTTACTAATGAAATTTTAATAGCAATTAATTCAGACTTTTAAATATTGAAAAATATTTTCAAATATCTTATCCCATGGGGCCTTGATGTTAGCTCCAGGAAGTATCTAGCAGCCCAATGGCTACTTGATTCGACTTTTCAGATTTTTATTATCCTTGTCACATTATAATGCTTTAGTCCTTATATCGTTGGATCTCCAAGTATTATTTATTTGTTTCCAAAGCAAATTGAGCTATTCCACTCAAATGATTACAGTAAATAGAATAGAAACTTGTGGAATCATCTTCCTCTCTCGTAAGTGAAGAAACAGCAAAACAGTACAACATTTCAGCTGTTCCAGGTTCCTCAAATAAGTTTTACTTTTGCAAAACGAACCTCTAACTTCCTATATTCTCTGTTCTGCATTGTGAGCAACATGACCAGCAGCCACGTTTGTTGTAATTTTTTAAATATGTGGAAAAAAAGCAAGATATCAACGATGTATTACCTTAATCAAGATGCCAAATTATCTAACTTGTTTCTCCAGGCAAGCAGCCCAACCACAGGGACAGCTCCCAGGAGCCAATCAAGGTTGTCTGTCTGTCCATCTACTCAGGACATCTGCAGGTAAGTACTGAACAAATTATCTTCATCAGTATTCTTTGGATCAGTATTTTGTATTCTTGCTTTTTATTCTGAGAATGTGTGGCTCTTGCTTCTGCTTTACATGGTCCATAGGCAATTTATACTAGCTATTTTTGTTTTCATTTAGTTCATTTTCTTCAATTGATCTTTATTTATCTACTTCTGGTCCATACTATCATTTTCATCATTCTCTCTCTCTCTCTGTTTTTCCATGGCTTTCCTCTCCATTCCCATTTCCCATCCTTTGCCTACTGCTCTGTCTAGATCTGCCATCTTGCATGACATGTCAGAAGAGTCATTTGAGTATTGCACCCCTGTCATGGTGCTGAGCCCTGCTAGGAAGGAGTCTGGTAAGAAATCAGTAAAACAAAGACCTAGGAGGAGGAGAAAGACCTCTGAGAGATATGAGCGTGCTGCAGAAGAACAAATAAGAGGGAGAAGAAATGACTTTCACCTCCAAATCTCAAGTCCCAGGTGGAGGGAGCTTTACACAGATTCTTCAGATTCATCTTCCTCAGATGAGAGTCATTGGATTCAGGCAAAAAGAAGAGCCCAGGTTAAATTCAGACTGTCAAGGAGAAGGAGGAGAAATAATAATAAGCTGTGTGAAAATGTAGCTGGGTCTTCCACTCCTAATGGAATTGAGCTTGTTGATCTGGGACCCAAAGGTAAAGAGCAACAAGAGCTGATCGAATGTGAGAGTTGCTCTTTAAATCTCCGCAGAGGAAAAGGTACAAGGTACCAAGAATGCAACACTTGTCTGACTCAAGGATCCTCCGAAATTAAGAGCTCCTCGAGAAATCATGAGAAGAGCAAAGGTAGATATCACCACAGAGATCCTCAGCTCTTGCAAAGCGTTAGGAAAAATGAAATAATAAAGAAGAAATTTTCAGAAACAGATTCCAGCACTGAAATACTGGCTGTTACAGAAGGTGGCAAGGACATGAATGGTGCAGGGCTCCAGGCGAATAACCCTGTTCAGAAGCCTCCTGCCACCTATGACGATGGGTCTGATAACTTAGAAGTATGCAGGTCAGTTACTGTAGAGAAAGGCTTGATGTCATCCGAATATAGTTCTTGTTGCTGTGAGTTAGGTGTGTATTTGACACCTACCCTCAAAACTTAACATTTATTTACAACATTCTTTTTCTAATTGGATATAATATGATAAAAGGAGAAAAGGTGGGTATGAAAATAATAATGCAGATATAAACATGGGTTCGAAAGCTGTTACCAAGTACTATTAGATATTCCCTTCCTTTTCACTGAATAATGATTTATCCTGGAAAAGGGGCTGACTCCGTTGAGTCTTGTACTCATTCTAGTCAGGACAATAAAAGTGGGGGAATTAAGAGTGAGACTGTGTGAAATGTTAGACTTTTCAATGCAAATAGGATGAACTACTGGCATCCTGACAGATATTCAGGCTTGCATTCTTTAAGGGCAGATTTTTGTATCAGAAAATAATCTCTGCAGTTGGCTTTAATTTGTTCTCCAATTGTCTGACTCAGCAGGGTAACTGAAGACTCAAAGGACACAGAAACAGGTCAGGGACATATCAGTGGGGTTGCAAGAGCCTTTAGGGAAGGGGACCACATTAACTTTACCGATAAACATATACTGAAAGGTTTCAACATGTGGATATTTTTAGCCATGAGACAGCTTTCTTGCTCTTTGTAACCCAACAGCATACATTTTCAAAATAACCTTATGTAAAAAGAATTACGGGAATATCCATGCTAGTGTGCATAAATGAGACAATTGCAAACAAAACAGTACATTTTCACATTTTCATATTAGTCTCAATCATTTAAGCTGTTTAGATTCTGTATAAGAGCAAATGAAGATTTTCACTGTGCAATATTTGGTATGTTTTGGTTTGTTTTTATAAAAACAGAAGTTACTTTATAAAATATATATCCATATTCATGTGAATTTCATGACCCAGAGAAGGGTGCTCATGTCCATTCAGGGCAGGAGTGAGAAGAAGAATTAAACTCTGCATGTGAATAATATAAGAATTGTTTGTTTCTCTGAAAGTTTTACAGGATAGCCATTCATAAAATCCTCATTTATTTATGTATTCAAACATCTATTATGCATTGGGCTTTATTCTGGACAAAATATTATGGTGCATAAGATTTGTATAGTCTCAGACATCTTACAGCTTATAATCTATTGTAGAACACAGACCAAAAACAAATTAATTCACAGTTGATACATAATTATAATCGTGAAAAGAACTATGAAAGCACATAGCAAGGAAGCTTAACCTATTGTGGGAGATGAGATAAAAACTAAGTAAGTGACAAGCGGGCTAAGGCTCAAAGGATGACAGGAATTGATCAAGAGGGAAGCAGGGAAGACCATCCAGGCAGAGGCAGCCACTAGCAGGAAGCAGGAGGAGGGAAGGAGCTTGGCAATCCAGGGAACATAAAACTTGCTATTGCAGCTGGGATGTGGTGAGTAGGGTGGTTGCGTGGTAGAGAGAAGGATGGAGAAGTGATGAAGGAGAGACTGTACAGGGCCATGTGAAGCATGTTATGGGACTTAAGGGGAATTTACAAAGAAACTGTCACCATTTAATTTATATATAAATGCAAATTTCTTATAATCTTTTGATTATGATTTATGTGTATCTTTTCTGAGAAGTTAGGGATGGACTAAACCACTCTTTCTAGTCTGAATGGAGAATTTCCCACTTGCAACCATCTGTTGTCATTCCCCAAATCTAGCTTCCAACGTAATCTAATGAAAGACAGTCAAAGAAGCTAGTTGCGGGCTTAATGATAATTGGAGAGAAAAATAATGCTTGCAATTAACGTCATAGTGACTGGTTTTCCTAACTTAAAAGCACTATTCTTGAGAAACATTTTCAAAGACAGGATATTTAGCTTAAACTGCTACTAATGAAAGTGAGATAGATGAGCCTGTAGGTATTATTTCCTGCTAGAGATTACCATCAAAATACTAAGCAAATGCTGCAGGCAGCATATTATATTAGAGGCTGAGGATACGAAGTAACAAAAGACTTGATTCTTAAGTGACTTATGATCTAAGTAGCAGAGATTGAACACATACCCAGAAAAAAAAAAGTCCGTAAGACAGTACAGGATGAATGTAAGAAGAGGAATACTTCAGGATTTGAAGAAAGAAAATTTGCTGAGATCTGGGATGATCTAGAAATCCTTTAAGAAGAGAAGAGACTGGAGCTGAGAAAAATAGAATTTACATTAGAACTCAAGGCAGGGGAAATACCATTAGCACAACAGGGATTGGATACTGACACTTGCAATTACCAATTTTACATGAACTTACATGACTAGGTTGGAAGGTCTGCATAAACTGATAAAATATAAGAAGACATTTTGAAGAAAATTTACATATTCAGAACTGTTTATTCTGTAAATCCTTGTTTTCAAACTCCCTCAATGGACCTCCTGAGTTTCAAAGAGGCTGCCTCCAAAGCTGAGGCAAGTCAAGGAAATTGTGCTTCCCTCAGCCCAACTTCAGCCAGAATACCCTCATGACTATGTCTCTTACATAGTGGAGTTCTACGTAATATTCCTTTAAGAATAAAAAAGGTTCAAGGGCAAAAAAAAATACAGAAAGACCATTTTTAAATAAAATAGGCTTAAGGAAGTCACATCTATAGTGCAGTCACCAATGTCTCTGATAAAGGAACCTAGATTTAGGATATGGAAGTACCCTGTGTGTTGTGTAGAATACTAGGATAATAATGGATAGGAAAAGAAAGAACAAATGGAAAATTAGCATTCTACCAGGTGAATAGAGACAATCTCAGAGTTCGGATTTGATGAGAGCATAAGATAGAGGAGTCATGAATGACTCCAAATTTTAGAACTTGAGAAAACAGTAAATGCTGATATTAATGAACGAAGGCAGAAGAGGACAGAGGCAAGTTAATTTAGGAAGGACACAGTGAGTTCAATTACAGGCAAGCTATTTGTGGTTTCAGTGACATTCCAGGGTCAGCTGTCCAGCAGACAATGAGACATATTATCGAAATGCAGAAGAGCAGTCAGAGTTGGGTGTATACAATTTTTCAATAATTGGTGAACTACACACAGCCTGACACTAAACAATGGCATGTGTGCATTTTTAACACAATGTATTAGCACAGGGTACTAAAGATATTAAACACCGAGAAATCTATTCAAGGCCAGGGAAGACATAGAGATTTGGGAATCATTCTCAAGGAGATAGCAGCAATGTCTGGAAAGTGAATTAAATCCATACAAAAGATTGAGGGTAGGAAAAAAGATACTATGATCTCTAGAAATGGACAGAGCCTGCACACCAGGGTCTTCTGGGGAGGCAGAACAATGACCCCTGAGAGAAGCAGCAATTGCCTGTGAACTTGTACTCTCAGACACACATAGCAGGAGCAGTCTCAGCCACAACCACAAAAAGGAAGAAACTCTTAAGCCTCTTCCTTTTCTGTTCCTGACATCTGGTCCCCACATGCATGCTCTATTCTTTTTCCCTCTTTCATCACAGCCTTATTTAGAGAAAGTATCTCTATCAGCCCATTATACGTTACAGGGAATTTAACTCATCATACTATTATACTCACAGTTATTTCCACAGTACAGTGGAAAAGTCTTTGCTTTAAAAATAAAAAAAAAAAAGAATTGCATTTAATTAAAAAGGCAAACAAATATAAATCATATCATGTTAGCCCATGGCTGAAACTTTTTCATGGCTTGTAAATTTCCCTCAGTGAAAGGTGCAAAATCTTTAATATTTACAAGTCCCTGTTGATCGCTCTATCAGATCTGCTTCTCTCGCTCCACCATCCATCATTAACCATGACCTTTTCATGCTGGTCTGTTTTCCATTCCCTGGACGTGTTCAGGCCCTACCCCTTTCAGGACCTGGAATGGCTTTATCTCACCTCCTCGACTCTTCTCCAGACAAATTCCGATTCTTTCTCAGATTAAATGCCATTTATTTAGGAAATGGCTTCTAACCTGCTAACCAACACGCAGGTTCCCTGGCAGGCACTTCCATAGGATAATTTTAACTGCTAAAATATAGGCATTATTGTGATTAACTGTGTCAAATTTGTTCACTGCAAAATCCAAAGTATCTGGAAAAATGCCTGGCAGATAGCACACTCTCAACACATAGTTTTTGAATGAACAGCTTTAGGGAAACTTTACTGTATTCTAAGGGAATAATTCTTAGGATGTAAAATCATAGCACTATATGTTGGATTGCCTCACCTGCCGTAGGGCCAACATGTAGAGAATACTCTAACCCAGCAGTTCTAAAGCTTTAGTAAACATCAGTGTCAACTGAAGAGCTTGTTAAAATGCAGATTCCTGGACACACCCTCAGAGTTTCTGATGCCCTTACTCGGAATAGGTTGATGAACTTGTATTTTAAAAATGTTCCCAGGTAATGATACTAAAGCTTCTGATGCAGGAATCACATTTTAAGAAATGCTATTCTATGCTACAAATCATTCCCACCCTTTAGATAGGAAGAGAAAAGAGAGAAAATAATCTAAATTTTAAAAGCCAAATGTCTATTTTTTTTTAATCATATTCCCTTGAATGCTGACACAAAATATGACTATGTTACATTCCTGTATTTCACAGTTACACCAATACAGCATGGGGTGTGTCACCAAAACCATAGGCTGGCAAAGTCCCACCTCTACCAGGAACTCAAATGTTGTGGTTTGGTTCTTGCTTGCATTCAAATCCACTTCCTCGTTTCAACTACTTCCATTTTTATCCATGAGTCCACAGATTTCCTGGATTTTCCATTTTTGATCTGATTCCTCCCATACTGGATGCGTCCAATCTCCAACAAAGTACTGTCATTTCTTCCTCCAGATATTGGCATCTGATGTGTGCCTTCGTTCTCAATCCCAGTGTCCTATTCTGGTCCTTTCGTACACTTTCCATCTCCACCACATCCACTCTTTAGCCCACTACCTGTTTTGTTAAAGACTTTTCTAATGAGATAAAAGCAACAGAAATCAATTCAAATGAGCTTAAACAAGAAAAGGGTATATTAAGCACATGAATAGTAAAAGTATACAGATGACTTCGGGAACTCCAGAAACAATGTGGTTCTCTTGCTCACTCTCCTTCTCTGTGAAGAGTCATTTCCTCCAAATGCAGACAAACTTCCTATATATAGAAGAGGGAACAGATAGTCTGGCCAGAGGTAGCTTCAGGCTTGTATTTTATCAGCAGCCTAACAGAAAAGAGAAACGTTCTTTTCAAACACTTACACATGAAATCCCAGGAAAGGCATATAATTAGCCTGCCTTAGGTCACATACCCATCTTTGTGTCAATCACTGTCTCCAGGAGCATGGGGTATTGCGCGCGGACCAAGTCCTCGGATGGGAAGGCTGGATTTAAAATGTAGCCATCGGCAACCCCTCCAAATCTCATGAACTGGGAAAAGGAAATTTCAACAGCAAAAAGAACTGCAGTAGTACCAGAAGAAGTGAAAAAGGAATTACGAGCAAGAAAAATAAATGAAACAAAACAGTAATGCTCAACTATACCACCACCAAATGTAGTTCTTCCCCCTCTGAAACGTCTTACTCCTCCTCTCCAAATGCTCGTGTTTAGGCGTGCTTCAATATTCACTTCATTTTTATCCTCCTTTATAAAGGTTTTCTAAGCTCGGCTGGTTCATAGCAATCTTTTCTCTCTTGGAAAGTTTATAATCCTTCTAGTCAGATCATATATTCTTTACTTTCATGTGTGTTAGTTCTCTTTTCCCTACAGAATAAGTTCCTTGAGCATACCTCTGGCCGGACTATCTGTTCCCTGTCCTGTCTTATACCTGTTTTGTGCCCTCCACAATACTTAGAGCAATTCAGGGCAGTGCTCAAACAGACCTTTGGGGACAGCTTTCTAATCAATGAATGCTAAGAGAGGAGACTTGCAGAAACCATGGAGACAATAATGGGAATTGGGTGTTGCAGGGTAAAACAAGTAAGGAATATTGAATTCCATCAATGGTTTCCTTAAAAAAGGAAGAGCCTAAAGATAACTGATAACTCCCGGTAATGTTCTAGCTTCAGCCTGGGTTGGATGGTGAGTTTGAGGATATACTTTGTACCATTATGCTATAGCTTTCCTATATGTTATGCATATTCTCATTTTCAATTAAGAAATTGTGCCTAAAAATGAACCTTTCTAGCTCTGTCATCATATCTGTGTATTCATTTATTTATCCATTTATATAGCAAATAACTATTTACTAAGAATTTGTTCTGTGTCAAGACAACGTCTTAGAAGCTGGAAATAGACAGTAATGGTGTCATCCTTTATAAACTTACATTTCAGTTGCTAAGACAAGTAATCAGACAGGCAAATGTAAAAACAAAAAAATCTGTGAATGAAGCTAAAGGAGCGACTTGCATCTATTAGAGCATTTCCCTGAGGAAGTAGTAACTAGGGAGAAATCCAAAGGAGAAGTAGGAGTAAGTCAAGCGAAGAGAAGGGGTAACCTGTTCCAGGAAAAGCACGTGGCATGTCTGAACACGCAGAGATGAGTGAGACATGGTATACAAGGATTTCAGTGCAGCCCTGTAGAAAGCCGGGAAGCAAAGGTGGGGGAAACCAAACATATTGGTTTGGACTTTGTTCTAACAACAAAAGAAAGTCTCTGCAGGCCTTTCAAGCAGAAGGATGATGCTATCAGACTTGTGTTTTGGAAAATCACTTAGGCTGCTGTTGGAAAACAAATTGGTGAGGGAAGACCAAAGACGAAGCAAACCCATTAGAAAGCCATGGCTGTATCCCAGGGAAGAAGGGACAGTGGCTATGAGAATAAAAAGAAGTGGATGAATTTTTAAAATATTTTGAAACTAAAGCAAGATTTGATTAGAAATTACATGTATATAATTGGCTCTCAAGTTTCTGATTTAGAACACTGGTTAGATTACCGCACCATTTACTATAGAGAGCAAACATTGTTTGAGAAAGAGATTTTAAAAGGGGAATGAATTCAGTTGTGGACGTGTAGTTTGAGGTGCAGGACAAATATCCAAAAAGAGATATTCAGGAGGCAGATATAGGCAAGATCTAGAGTTCAGAGTAGAGATCTTGACTGTAGATGAAGCTTAGGAAGTCTTGAGTAGGTAGGTGTGATTGTCAAGATCCCCCATGGGAATTCTGTAAACTGAGATGTGGTCTTGAAGAACCCAGTGAATAGCAACATTTAATATTCCGTGGGAGGGTAAAAGAAGCCAGTGGAGGGAAGGAACAGAACAGCCAAAAAGGCAGACGGAAACTGAAGAGTCTGTCAAGAAAGAGAGTCTAAGAAGTGGAGGAAGAGGTAAATTCAGGGACCATTTTTGTTCTTGTTTTTAATTTCCCTTGAGTGAAAGAGAAAGCAGTTTGAAGATTTGGAAAATTAAGCGGATCAGCTCTTTATTAAGTTCCCACAGAGAAGGTAGGAAGGTATAGGACCTAAAGTGGAACAATCGGCCATGACAGGGAAAACAGGCGTGACTTTTTTTTGCAATCGAAGTAAAAGATAAAATAATAAATGTGGATATATGCAGATCTATAGATTTTTAAGTTTCCATTTGATTGCCTTTTGAAGTCATCTGTTCAGAGTAAGGGAATTAGTTGCGAGGTCAAACATCCACTGAAGTTTCAAATAAACAACAAAGAATTTTTCACTGGGATATATTCATGCAAAAGAAGTATTCATGGTTTATCTGAAATTCAAATTTAACGAGGCTGGGCATTCTGTATGTTTTTGCTAAGTCCAGCAATGCTAAACATAGTAAGATAGATAAGCATTGTTGAAAGCCCTGTCGAGGTTAGTAACCAAGAGTTTATGGAAGCCATAGACTGTGGGGAGTATAATTTACCTCTGCAGTACATCATTGAAATGCAGATACAACCAAGTAAGGCAGCTTGAATCTAGGGAAATATGAAATGTTTATATTTCCTGTTTTTCCAGTTTCATGTGTATATCTTCAGATGAACCTGAAATTTAATAACTAAGAAAAATGTGCATTATACATAAGATGTTTGAGTAAAATAACATTTTAGTGAGTAGTTTTTCCTCTCAACATTTATTTAGAGAAAAATAATTACACTTCCCTTTACCTTAATCTTTCAGACAACTATCAGTCTTTGGGAAGACTGAGTTCATAGAGTCACTCATTGTCTAGGTCACTTTCCCACTGGCTCTTTGAAAACCCTTGGAACAGAAGCACACGTTATCATCCATCAAAGCCTTGGACATAGTATTTCCTGGGGCAGCCTCTTTCTTTTCAGAGTCTCTAATTGTGAGAAAGTTCTTTGTCACATTTAATATTTAATATCTAATATTTAATCAGTTGAACTCATATTTTCCACCTGTTGGTCCTGGATTTATATTCACTCAGTAATAGATTTTTTCAGCCTTTGTTACTTATTCTGTTACTTCTCCCTATTATTTTTTCTGTACAAAAATGAGACTGACATTCTATTGTCAAAGTCTGTTCTACAGGTAAAAGATAAGCTGTTCAGTCTTCAATATTCAGGTGAGAAAGGTTACACTAAGCAACCTAATGAAGCATTCATTTCTAAGAGGTAACAGACTCTAAAGAAAGTTCACAGATTTATTCTCTTATGCTTTTGTCTTTGTCTTGCTGAGTCTGGTTGAAACTAATAGCAACCATTCTCCTGTTGATTTTAATAAAATCTGAGTTGGTAGGATACATAGGTGTGAACTTTGCTGGTAACCTGCCAAGGCTGAGTCACTTGGGAGTACTCAATATAGAATCAGGAGGACTTGCTTCCAGCTCTTCTCTCTACTTGGAGTGGTCAGACTTGAAAAAGGTAAAATGGCCCTCTCTTTATTTATAGGATTATAAAATGAGAAAAATGATATGTGCTTTGCAAATGAATATATTACTAGTATAATTCAATGTTTTCAAACTTATTTTTTATGAATAATTTTAATCAATGCAGTGTCAGTAGCTATGCAGATATGCCCTGTGCTACTGAGTCTTACAGAGTAAGCATTTCTCTAACAAAGAGAAGAAAAATGTTTATAACACCACATTTTGTTATAAATGTTCAGTATTATACAGCATTTTGGCTCAGTAATTTATATTTTGAATGGATAAAAAAATGAATTAAGACACACACACACATACAAAACTTATAAAAAATAACTTGAAAAAATTATAGAAACAGCATTTTATCTTTTCTTTATATATTTTAAAGATAGGCCTTGTTCTTAGCAGGATTTTTTTTTTCTGACTGTTTTCAGTTTGGGAGATATCTTCCCAGGGATGAAATGGCAGAATCATCAATAATACTGATTATCTTGACTGGCAAATTATCTTACATGACCAAACCAAATAGATTGATTGATTACTTTCTAATTTAGCTAAACAGGTCACTCCAATTTTTGTAAATAGCATGTATTCTGAAGGCCAATTATTTAACAATTTATGCCTTTAGATAGAAACAAAAGAATAGATATTTCCTTGCTTAAAAAAAAAAACCATATTAAAGCAGATTTGAATATCAACCAGGAATTTTCTAATCTCAGAAATTTTCAGACATATAGGTCAATATTTGCATGTTAAGAGTCCATAGTGTACTACATTTACCTTTTCCTTGATAATTTCTGGTTTGTTGAATACCCAATCATATCAAAGTACAAAATATTGAAGAGGAAGGATTATTAATTAGAGTTTATCTACTTCTTAATTTTGGAACCATATATGTTCAGAATTATAGTCATACTGAACTATGTACTTCCTTTAATGAATTTATATCTGTTTAGCAATATGAAACTCCTCCATCGTAAAAGAAAGCAACACCTTTTCTCTTTTCTCACTCATACGATTCATTTTTAAAACTATTGTTTGTGCATTAAATTTAGATCCCCTATATGTTTATGCAAACAGAAAATAAACATTGTGTGTATAAACATGAATACTAAGTATAGTATTTGTTACTGCCAAATAAGGATATATAACTGAGAATTTATATATAGCTTGAACATTTTCTCCATTTCTAATTACCACAGTTAGGCTCTTTTCTTCTCTATAAACATTGCAGAGTAGTTATATATTTATTTCAGATCTTCTGCAGTTGGTATTTAAATAGGTAAATTTAAATATCAGTATCTAATTTGGTTCAGAAATTAAAATGCCTATGCAGCAACCTCAGCAAGTTGTCTTTTGCCCTTAGCACTCTGACAGCCCTAAACACAGCACAGTATTCTTCCCACCTCTGACAGATGCAAGGATTCCAGGAGTATATTAGTTCTCCTTTATTCACTTTTAGGTTTATGCAGAACTGAAGATGCCATAATTCAGAAGTGTCTGTGTTTGGCGATGGATTTTACTGTAGAACTTAAATTGAGAACTTTCTTCTTTCCCTCAAGATTGTCCAACAAATGCTAATCAAAACCTCTCCATGTTCCACTGGATTTTTACCGGCTTGTTCTTATTTGGCCCTTCTGAGGCCCACTTTAACAGATTCTGATGTCTTTATTTTACAAACTCTTTATCTAAATTAGATCATGACTCTCTGGGGGTG
>PVKP010040484.1:0-19446 GCA_004027715.1 Plecturocebus donacophilus
AATGGGACTAGGCGCAGGGAAATATGAATTAATGAACATGGGAAGGACAAGGATGGGGAGAACAGTGAGCATGTGCTGAAGATACTAGGGGAGAGGATCTGGTGAAAACTTTGATCTTAGACAAGCGCCTAGGTAAAGAAATAATGGGTAAGATTTCTAAACCCCACTATGTGCTTAAGAGTCATCCTCGCCATTGGCGCTGTCTCTGTCATCCTCTCCTTCCTCAGCCTCTTTTTCATCATCCTTGATCAACTCCAGCTGTGAGAAACAGACACAAATAGGATGGAGTTAGAGGCACTCCATGTGTCCCTGAGCCCCCCTCCACCACCTTTTTCTTTCCTTTCCCGTGGTTTTCACCTGGTCATCCCCCCGATCTTCATTATCATCATCATCCAGTAGGTCCCCCTCCTCAGCAGAGTCATCTGCACCCCCCTCAGACTCCATCTTCACATTAGTCTCATCTTTCTTCACGGAGCTGCTGCTCTGCTCCTCTTCTGACTTATCATTCTTCATCTCTACTGGGGATGAGAAGGACAAGTCTGTCTAGGGGCAGTTATGTCCACAGGACGTAGACAGTCCTCACTAAGGATCACAGAACTGCAGCACAAATCTAAATTCTCCCACACAAATGCCCTTCCCAATTCACACTTCCCAAGTTTTATATTAAAGTGTTTTATATTCCACTATTCAAACACATACATTCAACTGCCTTATGTAACTAGCCCAACTGTACACCCAACAAGCAGAAAACCCATTTACCTGCTTGTTTGCTCTGTTCTTTTTCAATTTTTTCCAGGTTTTCCAGGAGAGAATCCACTTTTTGTTTTATCTGGGTCAGTTCCTTCTTAATGGCCTGAAGGTCATCTCCTTTCACTTTAAAATAAACAAAATCCTGGATTAAAATCAAATGTACTAGAAGATATGAGTTAGCAAATACATTCACACTAGACTACACCAGGAGCTCATAGAAGTTCCCCAGGGAGAGACAGAGGCACTAAAGATTTTCCGGTAATGAAGGACCTTGATTTTAAGTTTGCTGAAAACCTTGATACTATTATAAAGCACTTTCTATAATGGTTCTTGTTTTGTTTTTACTGTCTTTTAGATCTGGGCTCTCACTACATTGCCCAGGCCTGAGTGCAGTGACCAATCACAGACAATAATCACAGTGCACTACAGTCTCAAACATTAGGCCTCACACAATCCTCCCACCAAAGCCTAGATCCTGGGGTCTTAGCCTCCTCCGAAGCATTTGATACATACATGTGCCACTGCATCAGACCTTCTGTAATGTTTTATTGCCTTCCATATTTCCAGTTAAAAGGAGGAGTTTGGCCACTGAATCACAATCCTGTCTCTTCCATCATTTTGGATTAATTTTTTCTGAGATGGAGTTTGGCTCTTGTCACCCGGGCTGGAGTGCAATGCTGCAATCTCTGCCTCTCTGGTTCAAGCGATTCTCCTGCCTCAGTCTCCCAAGTAGCTAGGATTATATGCATGCACCACCATGCTGAGCTAATTTTTTGTATTTTCAGTAGAGACAGGGTTTCGCCATGTTGGGCCAGGCTGGTCTCGAACTCCTGACCTCAGGTGATCCGCCCTACTTGGCCTCCCAAAGTGCTAGTATTACAAGCACGAAAATACTAGAACTGCATTATCTTCCCTATTTAAGTCATGTAGCACAAAAATACTAGAACTGCATTATCTTCCCTATTTAAAAACACATGAGATATCAACATCACAAAACTGAATTAATAATACATACACTTTCCAGACTTGGAAGATCCCCGCTGTCCACTCTTAGAATTGAAGCCACTTTTGCCCCTTCGAGAGGTGTTTCCTGATACACGCTGACGTTTCGAGGGCACAACAGCCCGAGCAATAGGAGGAGGAGGAGGTACACGTGCTGGATAACTGTACATCCTATCGGATAAAAGGAAAATAAAATTCATTCAAACGTAACATTAACTCAGCACAATTGAACAAACTTTATGATACATAATATCCATTGTGTCTCAGTTTCATTTTACTAAATTTCATTAAGAAGGCCAGCAAAAATCTCCATGACTTGATAAAATAGTTTTAATACTGCAGCAACGTTTCCTTAAGAAACAATACATATACCAAATTATATGGTTGGCTGGCCTTTAGCACTGGATATAAATAGAACCTCTGTACTAGTGACAGTATTAAAAGGGCATTTTTTAAAATAATGACGAGCCTTTGTTTTATGTTATTCTTTTCCTATATATAGTATAATAAACAATTCACGTAAGGTCAAATACTCTTAAAAAGATTCCAATTAATTGGGTATATAAACAGAGGTATTTAGCATTAGCCAAATCCCTGATCTTTTCACCCACAGAAGCACACAAATTATTACACCTAGTGATATAAGATTAAACCATGTAAAAATTGGGAGTATGGATCATATCTGACCTATAAAAACAGGGCAATTTCATGAAACTGAGCAAATCATAGCAAAATGTGTTGGCTAGGTATAAATACCACTGATATCAAATATCTCATAAAAAAGCGTATCATTTCTAACTAAATTTATGCTTAATTACAACAGAGCAGAGACCACTGTCCATCTTGTTCACTATTCACCAGTGTCTAAATTCATCAGCCAGTACCCACTACACACTTAGCACTCAAAACACTGGTCGCTCAACTAAATGCTTGTTTCTGTTAGAATTCTTAATTTCAAATATAATAATCTTACTGCTTATAATAATAATCTTACTGCCCCACTGACTGATAAAGATACACCGAAGTGGAGACTCGCATACTCTTACATTTGTAAAGAGAAAATTCAAAACCGAACAAAACACTTCTTACATGGACATCAGTTCTAGATGTTCTACATTCCACATTGTCATTTCTATATAAGAGCCTATGGCAACGTATAAAAAGGTCTTATAATTCTAGCTATACAAGCTTTTAAAAATGCAACCAATTTAACACATAGGCCTATGTACTCTACAAAAATACACCTACCAACTGCTCTAACTCCAAAGATTTCTTAAAAAACAAATGTGATACAGTCAAGAACGTTAAAATTTTATGAATCTTTTTTTTTTTTTTTTTTTTTTAAAGATGGGGTTTCACCATGCTGGCCAGACTGGTCTTGAACTCCTGACCTCAGGTGATCCACCCACCTCAGCCTCCCAAAGTGCTAGGATTACAGGCGTGAGCCACTGCGCCCGGCCTGAATCATCTTTCTAATGATTCTCCTGCTTATTTATCTACATACAACAGTGGTGAGTTTTTCGAGTTATATGTCTCCAATCTTCCTGAAGTGAAAACATTTACAAAATCTCATTGCTAATTCTCTCCCGTCAACCTAAATTTTTCCATACTATTTTAACAAAGTAATATTTAATCTCTTGGGAGAGCCTATAAACAGGAACATTTTCCTAAGTTAATAGAGAGCAAGGAAAGCAGAGGTGGAAAGACTGGTTGAGTGCAGGAGGTGAGAGCGCCATGACTGAACCACTGTACTGGAACCTGGGGAAAGAACAACACGGTCTCAAAAAAAAGAGTATTAACTATATAGTTAATCTGTTAGTTTAATCCACTCATGGGAATAAACACACAAAAAAATGATACTGAGTAACTACTTATTATCACTACTACCTTCACATTTTCACATTAAGCTTTTGGTCTTTTTCAAATGATACAGAAACTATAAACTATCAGTGTTTAGAAACCACATTGTCTGTGCAAGATAACACTTGCACAAAGCCAAACTACATAAAGACAATTTCTGGAGGTAAATCAAAAAACGTTATTCATATCCATGAGCATTAAACTGAGCTTAAGCCCCAGTCCAATTGGATATAAATGCCTAATCTAATGGCTAAGGCCACTAACCCTCACTGGCACTCATTATTTAAACCAATGAGCTAGCTAGCTAGTTCCATACTATCACTGGAATTTCCTTTAAAAACCTATTATTTCATCTGACCATAAACAAAATGAAGCAAGTAATACAGTTTTGTTTTAAATCTATAACAGAACCATGAACACAGGAGTCAAATTCTCTACTTTTCTGAAGAAAAGTATTTTCAAAATATTTCATCCAGTAGGGCTGAAAGGGCTTTTAGTTACACAAAATGCTGCTCAGGCAGAAATGGACTCTCTCACATCTGAGGAAGTAGTCCTTGCCTCGAAAAATGTTGAAGAGGATGAGTGTGAAAACAGTTTAAAAAAAAAAAAAAATAGTGTAGTAACTTTGAAGGTAAAAGGGATACATATTAAGCTCAGTATGACTGCTTCAAGCAGCAGCTATAAAGTAGCAATTCTCACTATGAGAAAGCTATACAATAAATCATAAGGCAAGAATAACTGCTAATTCCTTGCTTATTAAGCCTAAAGTCTTTTACCAGAGGAACAAGGACTAATCTCTAGGAGAATTATAACTGCACCCAAAATCAAACTGGATTGTAGGTGTTGGTGTAGAATTTGGTAAGATTAAAAATGATTAACTACCACTTAAAATAAATTAAAACATTCTAGAGACATTAATTACCTGAACAGATTAAGACAAAACACACCAGCCAGGCACGGTGGCTTACAAGGTTGAGTTTGAGACCACCCTGATCAACATGGTGAAACCTGATTTCTACTAAAAATACAAAAACTAGCTTGGGTGTGCTGGCACCCACTTGTAATCCAAGCTACTCAGGAGGCTGAGACAGGAAATCGCTTGAACCCGGGAAGCAGAGACTGTAGTGACGTAAAATTGTGCCACTGCACTCCAGCCTAGGAGACAGAGACTCGACTCCACTCCCCAAAAGACAAAACATGCCACCTGGATGCAGAAGCAGGTCTGTAATCCCCGCACATGGGGAGGCTGAGGCAAGCGGATCATTTGAGGTCAGCAGTATGAGACCAGCGTGCCCAACATGTTGAAATACCATCTCTACTAAAAATACAAAAATTAGCGGCTACAGTGGCATACGCCTGTTATCCCAGCTACTTAGGAGGCTGTGGCACAAGAGTTGCTTATTAACCAAGAGGCAGAGGTTGCAGCGAGCCATTGCACTCCAGCCTAAGTGAGAGAATAAAACTTTATGACTCTCAAAAAATAATAATAAAAAAAAAATAGAAAAAAATGTCTACCACAATCTCCAAAGTAAAAACATTACAAGACACTTAAAAGCAAGTTTTCAAAGGAAGCTTCTTAAATGAAATTCTGACCATAAGACATTATGCCATTTCCTGGGTCTCAATAAAGCTAATACATGTCAATACTACACAAGAGTAGAAAAAAACTAAAATCTATTAATAAAGCTGTCATCTGGTAAATGAACATACTTATTAAACCATATCTGATTCTTGCCTTTCAAGTGTGAACAGATTGAAATGATCTGTTTTGCCTAACTGGGTGGCTCACGCCTGTAATCCCTGCACTTTGGGAGGATAAGTTGGGCAGCTACTTTGAGGCCAGGAGTTTGAGACCAGCTGGAACAACATGGTGAAACCCTGTCTCTACTAAAAATACAAAAAAAATTATCCAGGTGTGGTGGCCCATGCCTGTAATCCTTACTGAGGAGGCTGAGGGACGAGAATCACTTGAACCCCGGAGGCGGAGGTCACAATGAGCCAAGATCACACCACTGCACTCCAGCCTGGGTAACAGGGTAAGACTCTGTCTCAAAACAAAAATTAAGAGGGCCAAAGCAGTTTTTTTCCCATTCTAGCTGCAGTAAGTACTAAATGAACTAACAATTGATGAGAGCCATCTACCTTAAACCCGTAACTATGTAGTTTTTAAAAACTGATATAAAAAAGTTTAAGTTTACATTAAAATTTAAATATAGGCTGGGCATGGTGGCTGACGCCTGTAATCCCAGCACTTTGGAGGCTGAGGCGGAAGGATCACGAGGCCAGGAGTTCAGGGTAAGCCTGACAAACACGGTGAAACCCCGGCTCTACTAAAAATACAAAAAATTAGCTGGGCAGAGTGCCATGTGCCTGTAATCCCAACTACTCTGGAAGCTGAAGTACGAGAATAGCTTGAACCCAGGAGGTAAAGGTTGCAGTGAGCCAAGGTTGTGCCACTGTCTGGGTGACAGAGCGAGACATCATCTCAAAAATAACTAAATAAAACAGCATGTCAAAATGTGACCCCAAACAACAAAAACTGTTGGAATTTTTGCTTTTGTGCTTAAAATTAAATCAACCAGGCCGGGTGCTGGCTTACACCTGTAATCTCAGCACTTTGGGAGGCTGACCAGCCTGACCAATCTGGTGAAACCCTGTTCTCTACTAAAAATACAAAACTTAGCCAGGTGTGTTGGCGTGCGCCTATAATCCCAGCTACTCAGGAGGCTGAGGCAGGAGAATTGCTTGAATCCAGGAGGCGGATGTTGCAGTGAGCCGAGATCCCGCCACTGCACTCCAGCCTGAAAGGCTGAGTGAGACTCTTCTGTCTCAATAGACAGATCACCAGCGAAGTTTTTGTAGCTTATGTTTTATTTCTAAACTGAAAAGAGATGATTTCTAATGTTATTTGCCAAGTACTTCACCACAAACATGCTGTTTTGGCTAGTCAAGTACCAGTTAAACTGGATACTATTAACTGCAAGCACCACTCATTTAAAATGTAAAGGGATTAAATGGTAAACCAGAATGCTCATTTGTTCACCACTGGAGCTATACAATATACAAGGTCATTCACCACACGGGAAAACCCTAACATAATAAAAAAAAAATGTAATTCTGGTAACTGAGGGGGATAAAATGGAAACAAGTTATTACTACATTGTTGGTTGACCCTGTCGAAAGGTCACTGATACGCGTTAACACGACATACATCCCTACTGAAAAGAATAGGTATCTACAGCTCCTATATTGAGCCAATGGCATCAATCAATAATTGGTTCTGTAATATTCTATCAGAAAATTAAAATATTAGTATTTAGGAATATTTTTGCAAATTCTAAGACATCTCATTGAAAATGGTTCCACTGACTACTTGGAAAGAGGAAACAAATACATTAAATAAACATGCTTATTTTAAGAGAAATAAAATTTGACATTTTAAAATATTAAAAGTTGCATATTAAGGGGAAAAAATAGTGTCTTTATGCTTTCATTCGGAAACTATCTTCACATGAAACCAGACATTTCGTGGTAAGACAATTTGAAAAGGCACCTGAAAACTTTTGAGTCAAAAAGAATCTAGTCTATAATATAAAGGTTGCCTGAGTCCTAGATCCATCCTCAATTCAGAAACTTGACTGGATCCAAGACTGCTTTAAGGGGGAGGGGGGAAAATCCTTAGATTTGCTTCTGTATATGCCTCACCCCCCAAGTAACTTGGATTAAAGGTACATGCTCCCAAGCCCAGCTAGTTTTTGTAATTTTAGTAGAGATGGAGTTCCACCATGTTAGCCAGGCTGCTCGTGAACTCCTCGATCTCAAGTGATTCACCAGCCTCAGCCTCCCGAAGTGCTGTGATGACAGGTATGAGCCACTGTGCCCAGCCCCAAAGAATTTTAACATTACTCATTTGTCATGATATTCAACAATACACATACTCCCATGTCAGTGTAGACCTTTAGCAAAGATAAACTTTTAAACTGACAGTGTGGTGCAATTTTGCTTTAAAAACCTGAAATTCAGACTGGGCACAGTGGCTCACGCCTGTAATCCTAGTACTTTGGGAGGCCAAGGTAGGTGGACTGCCTGAGGTTGGGAATTAGACATCAGCCTGGCCAACATGGTGAAACCTAGTCTCTACTAAATTACAAAAAAAAATCAGCTGGGGGTCATGGCGTGCACCTGTAGTCCCAATCTACTCAGGTGGCTGTGGCACAAGATTTGCTTGAACCTGGGAGGCAGAGTTTGAAGTGATCCAATATCGCACCACTGCATTCCAGCCTGGGAGACAAAGCTAAACTCTATCTCAAAAAAACCTGAAATTGAGCCACACACAGTGGCTCTCATATGTAATCTCAACACTTTGGAAGGTTAAAGCAGGTAGATCATTTGAGCCCAGGAGTTTGAGACCAGCCTGTGAGACCAGGTCTCTGTTAAGAAAAAAAAACTGTATTTTAAAAATTTTAAATGTTTAAATTTTGTAACAGTAAATAATTTATGAAATTATTTAACAGTATTTTAAAGAAGAACATAAGCCCACTCATTTCTGAATTCTCATTTTATCAAGCTGAATCACTAGAGTAAAAAGCTATCCTTTCACTTACAATAAAATTCCTTTTAAGGAGTTGTCTAAAAAAACAGGTATGATAGCTGGGGAATAGAGTGAAGGAAAAGTGGCTGAAGACAAAGGTGCATTTCAGAGCATTGGGAACTATTTCTATCTTGATTATAGTCATGGTTATATGACTGCATTTTGTAGATCAAATCTGATATAGGAATTGTATACTAAGAGTGAATTTTACTGTGTTTTCTATGCTATCTCTCATTTTTTTTTTTTACATTTATTGAAATACTTATTATTTATTATCTGTTATATACCAGGCAAAATGAAGATACCATGAGGAGAGATAAAACTTAAATCTTACATGTAAGATGAAACTTTTATTTATTGATTGAATATTGAATATGTATTGAGTATCTGCTATATGCCAGGCAAAAGGCACAGAAACAAATTGTTCAGAGTTACTTTTAACAATTTCAGCAATGCCCAAGTCCACTTCACAGAAACTTCATTCTGCTAAGTTAGCCTCCATTCATTTTTTGGTTACACTTCAGGTACAGTTTCCTCAAGTGTGCTTTCAAATACTGTATAATAGTGTAGACCACTAACTGCTCCAAACGCAATATGAAAGACTAGAGGAATTGCCATGAATTTAATTTGTGTCTGACAAAGCAGCATCCAGTAGAGTAAAACCCTTCCTTTTGGTGGCAGTGGAATGGTATGATACTTGGTTGCCAGACGTCCATTTTTAGCAAAAGCCATAGAATTGGGCTGTAAAACACCACATACTATGCCAATCAGTGAACTTCTAAAAACACAGTTTCCCTTGCTTATATTATCTGAATATAAAGCATCAATTACAAGAAGCTTGTGAGCAACCATAGTAGACAAAAATGGAACTGTAGCCAATGATGCATATGTCTTCAGAGCATCATGTTTGACCTTGAAGGTGCGCCTGAACGTGAAGTTTGTGAATATTCCAGTGCAACCAGCTGCTGTTCCAGTCAATGTCATATGATATATATTTGGTATCATTTCTTTTTTAAGACATTCAAATTTTTTTTCTATGATTTCTATGATCATTGGTCTTCTGAGTTTTGCATCTTCTAGAGAAGGACTGGGCTGACCATGCATATATGCTGTCATCTTGACATCCTTGGGCGCTATCTCAGCTCCCACCGGCTCCACACCTGAATCCAACTCCGCTATCTCTCATTTCTATCTTCCCATTCACTTTACGTTTGTCAAAGGTCACCAATGACACTGCTAATTCAAAACATTTTCTAAATTCTTATATTACTGGACTATTAATGACGTGTGACAAGTTCATTCACCTCTCTACTCTTTTGATATATATTCATACAGTTTCCAGGATACTTCGTACTTCTGGGTTTTGTCCTACTTTTTCCATTTTGGCATTTCCAGTGTTCTTTGCTTATTTCTTCCTCATCACCCCATTCTTTAAAGGTCACAGTACTCCCCAAAATCTCATTTTCTGTTTCCACTCATTCAGTATTATGGTTTTTTTATAACCTTTAAAGCAGATGACTCCCTTATAAACAGATGACCATATAAACAACTGCTTAACCTCTATCCAAGTGGATCAAATTTAACATGTCTATAACTGACCTACGATATTTGCTCCTCACCCTAGCTCCTTCCCAATTAGTGTCACTGAAAATTCCATGATTCCAGTTGTCTAGCACAAAAAGGTTGGCTACATCTTTGATTCTTCTTCTCACCATCAACTTCAAAATCCATCTACTGTACTTGTAATCACTCCCATTGTCATTTTCCTGTGCCACCAAAAATGACTGTTTGTCTGGATAAATCTGTCACCCATTATCTATTTTCAGTAAGCGTGATCTCATTCCTCTTCTCAAAGCCCCCCAATAGCTTCCCATCTCATTTGAAGTAAAAGCTAAAGACTATGCCTTATGCTTCACGTAATGTCTTAAACCCACACTTTTCTCTGAGGCCAATTTTTTGTTTCTTTTGGTTTTTTTTTTGAGATGAAGTTTCACTCTTATTGCCCAAGCTGGGGTGCAATGGCACAATCTCAGCTCACTGCCACTTCTGCCTCCTGGGTTCAAGCAATTCTCCTGCCTCAGCCTCCTGAGTAGCTGGTATTGCAGGCCCGTGCCACCACAACCAGCTAATTTTTTGTATTTTTAATAGACATGAGGTTTCACCATGTTAGCCAGGCTGGTCTCAAGCTCCTGACCTCTGGTGACCCGCCTACCACAGGCTTCCAAAGTGCTAGGATTACAGGCGTGAGCCACTGCGCCTGGTCTCTATTTCTTATCATACTGTTCCTGCTATGTACAACACCTCACAGCAGGATCATAACCAATATTTGTTGAGTAAATAAATGATGCTCCCAACTGGCTTCTAGGAAATAATTGTCCATAAATCACACAATCAACAATGTATAACAAACTAAATTATCTATTAAATACGTAAAAAGCCAGAGGATTGGTGTTTTGATTTTCTAGCTTGATAAACACGAATGCAAAGGATTTCCAAACAAAAAAGATCAGATAAAAGTATCATACTTTACCAAAAATTTAAATCTATTTTCAAAAAAGATTCAACTATTGGCCAGGCCCAGTGGCCAATGCCTGTAATCCCAGCAGTTTAGGAGGCTGAGGCAGGCCGATCACTTGACTTGAGATCAGGAGTTCAAGACCAGCCTAGGCAACATGATGAATCCCCATCTCTACTCAAACTACAGAAAATTAGGCAGGTGTGATGGCGTACCTATATTCCCAGCTGCTCAGGAGAGGCTGAGGCAGGAGGATCCCTTGTACCCAGGAGGCAAAGGGTGCAGTGAGTCAAGATTATCCCACTGTACTCCTGCGTAGGAGACAGAGTCAGATTCTGTCTCAAAAAAAAAAAAAAAACACACACACAAAAAATCCAGCTGTGCCCGTGATGAATGCGCATTTGGAGCTGCTATCATATGTTTGCTGTAAGGAAATCACAAAAATGTATTTCTACAGATGACTTTCAATTTACTCTTCCAACACTTAAGATTCGCTCTAAAACTGCAGTCTGGGTTATTTCCTTCCTGTAAAGTAGGCTTTAAGTCATTACATTTGTTATACCTTACACAACTCGAGACTCATTCTACCCAGTAAAACTGATTTTTGCAGCATTCTAGGCCTGCAACTATCCCCAGTCCAAGTCACTAGTCACATATGGCTACTACACTTAACATCAAAGAAACTGCTATTGAACAGCACCGTTCTAGTCTGCTGTCGCCACAGACATCCACGTACTGCTTATAAACAATTTCCAGAGTCCAGAATTCTATCATTTACTCAGTCTATTAAAAACTCATAATCCTTAAAAATTCTGCTAAACAGACTTAGTACAAATGGATAGTTATGTATCTCTCATATATACCAGGATGGTGGAATTTTAAGAAACCGTTAAAAATTTTAAAAAGTCACTATCAGATGTTGTACCCAGAGTCTTATTTCCAGAATATATCATGAATCCTACAACAAAACAACCTAATATAAAAATGGACAGAGAGGCCGGGCACGGTGGCTCACGCCTGTAATCCAAGCACTTTGGAGGCCAAGGCAGGCGGATCACCTGAGATCGGAAGTTCAAGACCAGCCTGACCAACATGGTGAGACCCTATCTTTTTTTTAAAAATAAAAAAAGAAAAAGAATCTGAATACATTTGTGGAAGAGTAAACAAATGGCTGGAAAGCACATGGAAAGACATTCAGTATTTTTAAAGAAAATGTAATTAAAGCCTCACTGAGATCCTGCTACACTCTCACTAGACTAGACTAGATAAAAGCAACATACAGGTATGAATGCAAGTGGATGAATTGGAAACTTCCACGATTCTTGGGAATATAAAAGGGTACAGCCGGCCGAGCGTGGTGACTCACAGAGGTCAAGAGATAAGACTACCCTGGTCAACATGGTGAAACCTGGCCTCTACTAAACATACAAAAAATAGCTGGGCATGGTGGCGCACACCTGTAGTCCCAGCTACTCAGGAGGCTGAGGGAGGAGAATTGCTTGAACCCAGGAGGCAGAGGTTGCAGTGAGCCAAGATCACACCACTGCACTCCAGCCTGGGTAATAAGAGCAAAACTCTGTCTCAAAAGAAAGGGGGTACAACCACTTTTGGTAAACAGTTTGGCTGTTGGTAAGGCTGACGATATTAATCACCATACAACCCAGCAATTCTCCTAGGTATATACTGAAAAGAAATGAAAACACGTGATCATACAAAACTTTGCATACCAATCTTCATAGCATTTTTTAACATGTAGAAAAAAACTCTAATGTACATCTACTAACGAATAAACAAAATGTATTATCCATAAAATGAAAAAAAGTATTGATACATGGTACAAAATAGATGAACCATGAAAATACTCTAAGTGGACAAAGCCAGTCACAATACATATTGTATGATTCCATTTATATGAATGCCCAAAATAGGCAAATCTGCACAGAAAGAATTTATTTTTAGCGTGACAGAATGATCTAAAATTAGATCATGGTCCTAATCGCACAACTCTGAATTTACTAAAGTGAACTGAACACTTTAAATGAATTGTATAGAATATTAAATCTCAATAAAGGTAAATTAAGGAAAGAAAAACAATGCCAAGGAGGCTGATGAAATCTACCTGGAATGCTCTCAAGTAGATTCGTAAAACACCATAGGATACCTTAGTCTTGGGTAAAAATGAAATCCGACCACCACTCAATTCAGAGTCATACAGCAGACTGATCCAGGCTCAAATGCTTCTGCTTCTCCTACAAGTAAGTATCTCCCACCTACCCAACGAGTCCCGGACACAATAAGAAACTAGTCTAAAAGAAATACTAAGAAATAATTATTTAAGTCCAGCCAGGCGCCAGTGGTTCACACCTATACTCCCACCACAGAAGTTCTCCCATCCCAATGTAAATGTAATTAACATTTACAATGTTAATCATTTAATACACCTTATTTTCTCCAGTCTCACTTTTCTAGCCAAAGGGCTGTTTAGAAAATATCATTTATAGGACACAATCCCTGAACATGTCATACAAAGCCCTTTACAACCATCATTTACAATTTTCTATTATAGCTAGCTGCTCCCCAAACACAGCAGGGCCCTTCACAACTCAATCTTTGTTCATGTATTATCTTTGACCTGTGAGTTCTTGAGGTATTTATTTCTGATCACTGACACAGTAACATATATATTTAGCTATGGAGTAGTAACAGCACTCTGAAACCTCTAATGAAAGGATTTCATACTCCAGTCACTTAATATACTTTTTTTTAGTAGAAAGCCTGTCTCTACTAAAAACACAAAATTAGCCGGGCGTAGTGGCACATGCCTGTAATCCCAGCTACTCGGGAGGCTGAGGCAGGAGAATCGCTTGAACCTGGGAAAAAAAAAAAATCTGAGAAAATCACAAATGTCAAGTGAAGAAACCATTTGATGATGCATTAAGGATACTCAACCATACCATCTTAATATGGCATTCAAGGCCCTTTACAATGTAGATCAAAATTCTTTTTCTGGCCTTACTCTTGTAGCCTTTTAATGACTAGCTATCATATATAAGGTATTTCTCAAACACAGAATGTATACTTCATGTCTGACACTTTCAGTGTATACTTTACAGTATTTAACAGCTGACTTGATTCCTTTACACAACTCCCATGAATGACTGATTAACTCAGTTCAAATGTTATATTCCCCAATCAATAATTTTTATTCCAACAATAATTTTTATTCCAAAATCAGAGACTGAATTGTCATATACAGTAGTAACATTAAAATACTAATGAATGGAATACTGGCATTCTAAGACGAACAGTAGTACTATGTTTCATATACATAAAGTACTATGCTTTATATATTGCATTTTAAAAGTGTATTGCATACAACAGTTTGCTCTCCATACACTTACACATACTGCAGTAGTTTAAAAATGACAATCCAAATAAGTCTATTTTCTTCAATGTTAACTGAGACTGATGTATCAGAGTATCAGTGTGGTAACACTCTAGCACATCATTCTATTTCCTGGTATTTGCTATCAATTCTAAATCTATCACTCAAAGCCACCCATAACCCAGTTCCTATTCACACAGCTTTCAAATACATTTCTTATTACTCTCCAAAAAACACTAATGTGTTCTGAAGGCACACATCATAATCATTACTCCAATCTCCTTACTTTTTTTTTTTTTTTAAAGAACTCTATCACCTCCTTCCCTACTACTACTATTATACAATCTACTGTACAAATCAACACTAACTTCATATTAACTCCTAAAGCAACTAGCATGGTATTATTAATTCATTATATATTGTTTATTGTATCCTATACCTGGGAAGCTCAAAAGACTTTATGATTCTGTTTTTTTGAAGGGGCGGGGTTCCCTACAGTCTGGCATGTGAGACTACAGGATTTTTGAAGCTAGAAATCTTTTTTTTTTGAGTTTCACTCTTGTTGCCCAAGCTGATCTAGGCTCACTGCAACCTCCACCTCCCAGGTTTCAAGCGATTCTCCTGTTTCAGCTTCCTGAGTAGTTGGATTACAGGTGTGCACCACCACATCCAACTAATTTTGTGTGTTTTTAGTAGAAACAGGGTTTCATCATGTTAACCAGGCTGGTCTTGGAAACTCCCGACCAGGTGATTGCCCGCCTCAGCCTCCCAAAGTGCTGGGATTAAAGACGTGAGCCACTGCACCTGGCAGGAATCATTTTTTATGGTTTTGCTGTGATCTATCATGACAAGTTAGGTGGCAATTACAGCCATGTGTCGCTTAACAATGAGTTTAATTTCTGAGAAATACATCCATCACTGGGTATTCTTATCATTGTGCAAATATCAGAGTGTACTAACACAAACCTTGGCCATATGTTATAGCCTACTCCTCCCAGGCTACAAACCTGTGCATCATGGTACTGTACTCAATACTTTAAGCAATTTTAACACAATGGTAACTACTCATGTATCTAAATATTGGAAATAATACAGTCTTATGGCACCACCATTGTATATGCGATCTGGCATTGATAGAAACATTATGTGATGCATGAGCAATAGGAAAATAATGAAGAGGACATGAATCAGCTAGTAAGCCCCATTTCAGCATGAGGCAAGCCAGAAAGTCCTTACTTTTAAGACTAACTCATCTCAAGAAGGAAGGTGAAAACAAGTGATCCAGGAAACCTGTATCTCCTGACTTTATGAAATCATTCATTAAAATCACTATCACCCTACCTAATAATCTACTTAATCATTTAGAAACAGGTAATTTTTGTTTTGGAGGAAAGGGAAGATGTTTGAAAACTTCCTTGATGTTCATCACCACAAACTAGAAAAACAAAATGTTTCTCATTAAATAGCTGTTCAGTAGAATGACAAAACACTTAACATACCTATCATAATAATCCCGTTGAAAGTCATAGTCCAAGTCAAAAGAGGAGCTGAAAAATAAATACCAAAGAGGGTTAATTTGGAAATGTTGCTACTAATTCATAACAGTAGGTGAGGGGAGAACCGTGCCAAACAAACCACAACAAATAGATCAACGAGGTTAGCACTGAATGATCCCCAAACATTCATACAATAAATCACTCAATTCCAATCACCTTAGATCACTAGACATGTAATAGTCAAACTGGTAATTCAGGTTAAAATTCACTAAGATTTCCACATATGACACAGCTAAAAATAAAACACTGAAAAACAGAATGGTTAACTGAACATCCTTATACCACTCCCTTCTTCCCTTTCTTCTCTCTAGTGTCTTACAAGCTCAACAATTTCGTAGAAGTATTTCAGGTTATGCTATAAATATCAAACTACTCAAACATTAATAGCAAAAACTTCAGGGATTTTTAATTCTCTAGAAATTTTTCTAGGGCAAAAATAGACTGTTAACGCAAAAATAATAAAACCTTCTTTATACACAAATAAAACACAGTACACTTAACCCTCCCCACATCCAGAAAACAGATAGAGAAGATGCCCACTGATGGACACAATGCAGTTATAAATAATAAAGTTCCGGACCTGAGTAGAGGGGACGGAGAAGGGTGTTCTGTTACTGACCCGTACATCTCCGCTGCAGATCGTTTCACACCTGCTTTTCCTCGGTTCACTTTTGGCTCTGCAGCCAGGTTAATATCTGAAAAACAAAAGCAAAAATTTTAATGGAAACTTTGTATCCCGGTAAAACAAACAACAAAGTTTATTTTTTAATTTTTAAAACAAACAACAAAGTTTATTTTTTAATTTTTTATTTTTGAGACGGAGTCTCGCTTTGTTGCCCAGGCTGGAGGTGCAGCAGCATAATCTTGGAGCACGGCAACCTCCACCTACCAGTTTAAGTGATTCTCCTGCCTCAGCCTCCCAAGCAAGGGTACTACAGGCGGGCAATAAGAAGCCCAGCTAATACAAACTACAACGTTTAGAATTGTACACAGACACATAAATTAGAAATATGGAACAATGTATCTCATCTTTCCTTTTTTGTTTTTGAGGCAGGGTCTCATGTCACACAAGCTGGAAACCAGTGATGCAGTAATGGCTCACAGCCTAGACCTCTGAAGCTTGGGTAATCCTCCTACCACAGACTCGCAAATAGCAGGGACCACCCACCTGGCTAATTTTTGTATTTTTCATAGACAAACTCTTGGGGGTTGAATGATGTGCACTGGCTTCCCAATGTTCTGGAATTACAGGTATGAGCTACAATACTATGCTCAGCTTCATGACTCCTTTTACCATTAAAAAGGCTCACAAATTGTTACAAGTCTAAGACTTCATCTTCCTATTCTTTGTGCTATGTTCTGTACCATTAAAGTGTCCTGAGACATAACATTAAGTCTGTCTTTGGTACTCTCCGCCCTCATATCCCACTTTAACTTTACTCTCACCATTCAAGGCACTGACTGCACACTCAGTTACTATTACAGGAGAAAACTATCAATGACTGCCTTTCCAGAAATGGTTCAGTTCATTCTAAATTCCAGGTATGTTAAAATGAAATGTATTAGAGTAAAATATATGGCAATTCATGAATTAATATAGTTGAAGTGTGACATCCTCAAATCATACTCAAAGGCAAATCTGGGTTTTCCTTGTAGGTAAGGATTGGCTGTACCATACATAAAATATCCTGGGTTAAAAATTGCTTTGTGAATAATTCATTAATTGCTTAAGTAAACAACTTTTACACACATACACACATACAAAATAATGAAAGGAAAAAAGGGAAACAATCCTAGTTTTCAAATATAATTTGTAACACCTATTCCCAGCTGCCTACCCTGCCACGCACTGCCTACCAAAGAAGAATTCATCTTTTCTTTGTTCTAAAAAGCAGTATCAGAGCGCCAAAAACTCTCCAAAATTCAATTTTTCACCGACCTGGTCTAAACTACTCAGTAAACAGTAACTCAATTTTAATATATACTGCTTTTATTAAAATGAGCCTCACTCACTCATATTGTCTATTTACTGAACACCAATACATGAATAACCTTCAGGTTTTGATATATTTACCTCATTTACAATTTTGACTTCAAAACCATATAAAGTTTTCTAAAACTAAAGACAGAATTTCTGAAAAAGCAATCTGTAAGATGTAATAACAATGAAACAGACCCAAATTATGTTATCTGTTTGGTTATATAACATTATCAAAGAATTATTTCATGTTACTCTAAACTACCAGAGTTTTGAGTCAATATTTACAGAATATATACCAAGAATAAACAGAACCACAAATATAAAATTGAAAAATAATCATCTTAATTTTGGTAAAAACAGAAGTGTTTCTTTTGAAACTGAGGCACAAAGCACACATAAAATGAGAAGTTAAAACAGACATCCAGCCAGATGTGGTAGCTCATGCCTATAATCCCAGCACTTTGGGAGGCCCAGGTAGGCGGATCACCTGACGTTGGGAGTTTGAGACCAGCCTGGCCACCATGGTGAAACTAAAATTCCAAAGATCAGCTTGGCGTGGTGGCACCCACCTGTAGTCCCAGCTACCTGGGAGGCTGAGGCAGGGGAATTGCTTGAACTCGGGAGGCAGAGGTTGCAGTGGGCCCATATGGTGCCACTGCACTCTAGCCTGGTGACAGAGCCGAGACTCTGTCTCGAAAAAAAAAGAAAAGAAAAACAAAGACATCTAGCACAACTAATCAAATACACATGTAAACAATGGATTCTGGCTTGAATAAACCAAATCATAGGTAATAAGTATTCTAAACTGTCATTATATTTTAAAAGATAAGGGCTTGGCGAGGTGGCTCACGTCTGTAATCCCAGCACGTTTGCAGGCCGAGTTGGGCAGATCACAAGGTAAGGAGATCTAAACCATTCCAACCAACACGGTGAAACCCCGTTTCTACTAAAAATACAAAAAACTAATCAGGCATGGTTGCACCGGCCTGAGGTCCCAGCTACTTAGGAGCCTGAGGCAGCAGAATTGTTTAAACCCGGGAAGCCGAGGTTGCAATGAGACTCCGTCTCCAAAGAAAAAAAAAGAAAAAAAAAAACACAAGACAATCTAAGACTCAACCAAACTATGCAGTATGCTCAACGAGTGGAAGAGTGAAACCCCAAGGAGAAACCAAGTTTGATTCCAGGGCACAACACTAGAAGACTCCTCTAGTCTGCTGTGGGCAGGACATAACCATTTAGGCAACATTTCTACATTGTAAAGTGTCATTCCCAGCTCCCCTTACTCAAGATTTCCAACTGAGGGTTGTCCTATCTCAACTACACAAAATGGTACAATGAACAATATCCTTTACTTAGCCAATTATAACTATAAGCCTAATGTATTTATTAGGCTGAAATAATAGTCACAATATCCAGAATATCTCAGGCTGTACGTTTAACAGACGGGGGGAAAAAAAAAAAACCCTGAATGGAAGGTCAGACCTGAATTATAACATCAATGAAAAAATTCACTTAACAGAGACCTTACCTAAGACCTGGCCAGCAATCATTCTGCCATCCTCTCCTGCTACAGCAGCCCGGGCATTTCTCTCATTAACATACTGAACGAAGGCAAAGCCCTTATGAACAGAGCAGCCCACAATTTTGCCATACTTCGAAAAGATGGCCTCCACATCAGATTTCTTGACCACGAGAGTGTTGAGATTCCCAATGAACACACGGGAGTTCATGGAGCGAGGATCTGTCTTGTTGGTAACGTTGCTGGCCATTTTGTTTGATGATAAGGTTTCTCACAAAGCCGAAAAC
>PVKP010040485.1:0-19442 GCA_004027715.1 Plecturocebus donacophilus
TTACAAGCCCTGAGCAAGCTCGGACATGCCCCGAGCATGTTCCCTTCTCCCTTGCTTGCACGGCCTGGTCTTCTCTTAAAGAGCCCAGTATGCAAACAAGGTGCTGCAACCATAGCTTCTTAATAACCAATAGCAGCTAAGCCCTAACAACCAATAGCAGCTGAGTCTTAACAACCAATAGCAGGCAAGTAATTCCAACCAATAACAAGCCGAGTCCTAGGTCAAGGCTTGAAACTTACCCAATAGCAGTCTTGCTCTCCCAGAACCAATCGAGCTGTTTCACTCCCTATAAAAACCCTCTGTCTAAAAATAGACTCACTATAAAAACCCCCTGTCTAAAAATAGACTCACTATAAAAACCCCCTGTCTAAAAATAGACTCACTATAAAAACCCCCTGTCTAAAAATAGACTCACTCCCTATAAAACCCCCTGTCTGAGAGGAGTCTGTGCGACTTCTCTGGCCCCTGCTGTCCGGACCGCAGAACCTCACCTGGGAGCCTGAATAAATTCCCTTGCATTGGATTATTTTGGTGCTGGCCTCAGTTTCTTTGTCTTATCCTTGGAAACAAACCTTACAATTACCATTTTATTTTATTTTATTTATTTTTGAGAGAAAATTTCACTCTTGCTGCCCAGGCTAGAGGGCAATGACATGATCTCAGCTCATGGCAACCTCTGCTTCCCAGGTTTCCCATTTTAGAGAACATCACTGTGATTCTGAAAGGTGACCTGACTTGTCCAAGACCATGTGATCCTTCAAGCCAGGAACCATGGCTTGAGTTCTGTCTGTGCTTTGAAAATCTATGAACTGATAAGTGACTCAGCAAGGCTTTGAATATAGGTCCAACTCAAATGTAGAAATAGATGTTAAGTATTTACCTCCATTGTGGAGTGGAGAAAAAAAGAAAGAAAAGAAGTGGAAGATATTTATGTAACAAACTTTATTTATTTTTTAATCTGTTGAGACAGAGTCTCGCTCTGTCACCCAGAGTGGAGTGCAGTGGTGCCATCTCGGCTCACTGCAGCCTCTGCCTCCCGGGTTCAAGCAAGTCTCCTGCCTCAGCCTCCCAAGTAGCTGGGATTTCCGGTATGCACCACCACGCCTGGCTAATATTTGTATTTTTAGTAAAGGTGGGATTTTGCCATGTTGTCCAGACTAGTCTCAAACTCCTGACCTCTGGTGATCCACCAGCCTCAGTGTCCCAAAGTGCTGGGATTACAGGCGTGAGCCACCCCATCTGGCCAGCAATAAACTTTGTTAACATAATGTCCAGTAAATATCAATTATTACAATTTTTTTAATAGAGATGGAGTCTCACTATGTTGCCTAGACTGGTCTCTAACTCCTGGGCTCAAGCTTTGTGTCCATCTCAGCCTCCCAAAATGCTGATTACAGGTGTGCACCTGTTCTATTATATTAATATTGTTAAAATGAAATACAAGATATCCTAGTACCTTAAATAGACATAACAAAATGCTAGGATTACAGGCATGTGCCTGGCCTATTATATTACTATTCTTAAAATGACATACAAGATATCCTGGTACCTTAAATAGACATAACATTCCTAAAGGCTAGTTACTCACTATTGGCTGAATTAAGTCCAAATTCCTTATCTGACTGCAACTTACTACGTCTGTCTCCCTCCCACACCATCTGTCTTAGCAACCGTGTAATTATTTTCAAAGTCATGTTCCAGGAAAACAAAAATGTGCAGATTAGGATTGTTTTACATTTTTGCTAATGTCCTTAACATCTGACTTAATACAGTCTCTCTTTCTCTCTCTCTCTCTCTCGACAGTACCTTACTCTATCACCCAGACTTGAGTGCAGTGGTGCCATCACAGCTCACTGCAGCCCCTAACTCCTGAGCTTAAGTGATCCTCCCATCCTCTCAGCCTCTCGTGTAGCTAGGACAGGCACACATTACCTCATGCAGCTAACTTTTTATTTTTGTAGAGAAGTGGGGATCTCACTTGGTTGCCTATATTGGTAGTTAGATTCTCATATCTGCTTCTGTATTCAATCTGTAGCAATATCACATATCAATTTTCCAGAGGCTTCTAGAAAATTCCACTGAACTCTCGTGACTCAGAATAAAAAAATCATTCATTTTTCTTGTAGCCGGAAGTGACAAGGCAGGCAGCTCTACTCTCGTAACAGGTGTGGTGACTCACGCCTATAATCCCAGCACTTTGGGAGGCCAAGGCAGGTGGATCACCTGAGGTCGAGAGTTCAAGACCAGCCTGACCAACATGGAGAAAACCTGTCTTTACTAAAAATACAACAACAACAAAACAACAGCTGGGTGTGGTTGCACATTCCTATAATCCCAGCTACTGGGGAGGCTGAGGCAGGAGAAGTTATTAAACCTGGAAGGTGGAGGTTGCAGTGAGCTCAGATCTTGCCATTGCACTCCAGCCTGGGCAACAAGAGTGAAACTCTGTCTCAAAATAAAATAAAGTAAAAGAAGATGTTATCGACATAATCCGCAGTTGTATTTCCTACACTTTCCACAGAGCAGGCACTCAATGACCACCTGTTGAGTGAGTTGATGGCATCCAAGTGGGCAGACATCTGAGGCATTGGGTCTCATGAAATCTGAAGCCACTGAGGCTGGCAGGTTCCTGGGACAATTTAGTGAACTCAAGACAATGGTGTGTCTGGGCCTGGTGGATGACCCCTGTAATCCCAGCACTTCAGTAGTCCAAGTTGGGTTAATCACCTGAGGTCAGGAGTTCAAGACCAGACTGGCCAACGTAGAGAAACCCTGTGTCGACTAAGAATATTAGCCGTGTGTGATGGCTGGTGGGTGCAGTCCCAGCTACGCTGGAGGCTGAGGCAGAAGAATCGCTTGAACCCAGGAGGGGGAGACCGCAGTGAGTGGGAACACGGCACTGCACTCCAGCCTGGGCAACAAGAGTGAAACTCAGTCTCAAGAAAAAGAAGAACTACAGTGCTCCTGAGTTGCAAAATTTAAGGAGTCATCAAAAAAAGTAAATGAGATAAATATTTTCAAACACTATTTATAAAAAACCAAATCGGAAACTACCAATCGGGGTGAGGGGTAGTTTTTGTAAATAAGGTTTTATTGGTAATAAGTTTCGAAAGTCTAAAACTTCACGCCGTCACTCAAAGGAAAGGCCCAACTCAGGCGCCAGCATCTGCTGCATGGCGGGAAAGCCTCGGTGGCTGACGGGAAGAAGCGCTCAACCAGGCGAACCTCAGGCGTCCCTCAGCCAACTTCTATTTCCTCTCGCGGTTCTTCGCTCCGCCCACTCTAGCTAGCTGTGCCTGATTGGCTGGGCTGCCGCATATTTGCGCTGCCATTGGTCCAGAGTCAGCCGGGGGTGGGCGTAAGGAGACTTACTCCGGCAGGTCCTTGCTGGACCACCATTGTTAGCCGCGGCTGCGGTTCGAAGTGGCTGTGGAGTTTGCGGCCGTTGGCGCGGCGCTGCTACAGGTACGTTGGGGCCGCGAGAGTGTCCTGCAAGAGAGGCAGTTGGCGGGGTGGCGGTTCTGGTCGCCTGAGGGCCGTCGCCGGAGGCCTCGGAGCGCCGGGCAGGCCAGGCGTTTGCGGCGAGGCTACGCTGATTGAAAAGCGCCGGCGGGGCGGTCTGACCGGGCCGGGAAGAGGCCCATGAGGAGCGGATGGGCGCGTGTGCACCGTTTTCCGAGCAGGGCGCTGGTGAGGAGGGAGTGGTGTGCGGCCCCGGGTCGTGGCGGGACTGAGAAGGGGGGGCGGGACTCCACTGTGGTGGAAATTGGTCTCAGTGGTTTTTGTCCTGAGGAATAAGTAAAAGCTTGCTCTTGTCCAGAACGCTTTTAGAAGTTAACGGTTGAAAGTCTCCAACTCCAGCTTTAGTGTTCTATTGCCAAATGTTGAGTCTTTTTAATCATCTAATGAAGCCAGGTGCCAGCAAGCAACTGGATCCCGCCAGGCAGCCTTGAAATTTGTTACGAAGTAGGGACCGGAGCATCAGAAAAAAAAACAAAATTCTGTGTAAAATCCTGAAATCCCATACCTCTGTTGAGCTTGCCGGTGTAGGGATGCTAGAATTTAATGATGAGGACTTCCTTAAGGTGGAAGTTCGTTTTTATGAATATCTGAGAAATCCATCTTATTCTCGCTCCCTAACCAACTTCTTCCAAGTTCGGCCAGCAAGCTTAAGAGAGGAAGCAATAATTATCTTTGCTTCGTTTCTCTGAAAACCCTGCCGCACTTAAGGAAACGGACTTCTCCCTTTCCATGTTCCTGTGTTGAAAATGAAGTTTCTAACCACGTATTGCTTGCTTTATGACATAATGGCTTTTTCTGCGCTGAAGGTTTGTATGTGGTTTAATATGTATAGAAGAAGAAGTTGTACCGAATAGTCCGCATTAGAAAAATGATGTATATTCACTTACATTGTTATTCTAGACTGCTACTTAATACTATTTTATTATGATTTTATCATATTACTTGTAGCCAGTAAATGACCAGCGACATAACTATTTGCAAAACAAATGGGGAAGACCAAGATAAAGATAAGTTATATCACAGGAAAGCAATTGAAAATGCAAAAATGAAGCGTCTGAATGAAGGTCTAATAACACTAAATTCAGCTTTTGTGAAGTATGCCTTTCTTCTTAGCTTGTTTATTCTGCAGTATGTTTGTAGAACTCCGACCTTAATCAAATTTACTTCACTCTCAAGTCTTATCTGCAGATATGTACAGACAACATCCTAAGATTGACTTCTGCTTCGACAGAAATACATGAGCCAGTGCCTTATTGGAAATGATTTGCATGTTTTAAGAACTGGTGTACATAGGTACATCTTGAATGTTCTGCTTTCCTTGCCTTATGCCTGTACTTCACCTCAGCGTTCACTTCCATTGTGTTTCCTTGCTACTTAATATCTTGAAATCTGGTATGAAACTGTTGCATGATCCCTGCATCTTTGCTTGTGCATATAGTGAGTGTGTACAGATCTATTTCATTTGATGTAATCAAAGTTTAAATAATATATTGGATAGTTAAAAATAAAATAAAACTTTAAGTGCACAAGAGTATTAGTTGTCATTGTTGAGTGAGATAATACAAAATACCAAGAATCGTATTCTCTTATTCTTTGTCATAGTCTATTTATTTTACCTGCCCCCCCACCCCACCACAGACGCTACGGTGACTTATCTATCTCATTTATTTTATTTTATTTATTTATTTATTTTGAGGCAGAGTTTTGCTCTTTTATTCAGGCTAGAGTGAAGTGGCGTGATCTCAGCTCACTGCAACCTCCACCCTCTGAGTTCAAGTGATTCTCCTGCCTCAGCCTCTGGAGTAGCTGGTATAGGCACCTGACTAATGTTTGTATTTTTAGTAGAGACAGGGTTTCACCATGCTGGCCAGACTAGTCTTGAATTCCTGACCTCAGTTGATCTGCCCGGCTAAGCTTCGCAAAGTGCTAGGATGATAGGCAGAGCCACTGCAGCTGGGCTATCTCATATTTTTGTATAATTTAGATACTTATTCTGCATTGCAGTAGACTAGAATAGCTTTTTCATTTTTACCAATCTGGGTGGGACAGATTGGAGTCTGCCAGTATCTAGAGAGAAATAACTGACTTTTTGGAGGAAAGGAAGATAATATATGGGAATTTTTTGAACTCCTGATTAAGTTTTTAGGACTATAATGAAATGTTTAGAGAGGTCTTACTAAAGTTAGCCATTAATTAGAGGAACTATATGTATCTACTAAATGTGGTAATTTCCATTGGTATACCTCTGAGGCCTAGTGTGTACAATATGCTGATGTGAAATAGCTTATCAGATAGCCATGGCAGAAGTTGCCGAGGCCTTTTTAGTACTCTTTATTAAGGAGACAATGACTTTGGGAGACTTTTCAGTACTTGTTATTAAGGAGAGAATAGCTTTGGGTGGCTTTCCAGAGCTTCATTTTTTAAGTAAATATTCATTAAATACCATTTCTTAAAACTACTATAAAAAAGGCGTCTCACTGAGGATATAAAAATTATTTGTAGTGAGAAATTTAGATAAGGAAGTAATAGTTCTCTCTGGCCTGTTTTTTTGAAGAGGTGATCTTTAAACTTGAAAGAGTAGACTAAGGAAAGATTGGTATATGACAATTCTGGTCAGTTTCAAAAGTGAAGGTTAGGTTTATAAGAAGGTTCAGTTGTTAGCTCAGTTAAAGACGAAATACTGTGGAAAAAAAAGATAATGCAATCCTGTTAATTATCTGGCTATAAAGAGAGTATTTACCCATATTTAACTGAAAATGTGATGAGCCAGAAGAGATGTATGAGCTACAGAACTGGATCTATCAATGACGAGAAGGCAAACCAGAATGCTTTTTGCCTCCTCCCCTCCTTCCCATGTGCAGAAGACCTGGCTGTAGGAAATCTAGCTAATTACAAGAAGTTCTTGGAGCTGTGAGTGCTCCCTGTACAATGGTTAGCATCCCCTACCATCCAATTAAAATGTTTCCTCCCCACCTCCAAAAAAGTACATATATGAGCTAAATCTTCATCTGCAATTATAGGAAATGGGTATGGCTAAAATCTGTAACTCAAGAAATAGTATGAAAATATTTTAAAATGCTGAGATTTTAAAAACAAGTTGTTAAAGTGATTGCCACTAGATATTAAGGAGTGCCCATAAGCAACTGCTTTATTTCATAATGAGCATCTTATACTGTTGATAAAACTGAAAAAACTAATGTCAGAATTCTAGCATTCAGGTGATGCAGATGCTGCTGGTCTATGAACCACACTTGGCGTTACTTATGAGATTAACTCACCTGGCCCGAGTTTTGTCATTTTGTTAGCCACTATATAACTGTTAAGGCAGCCCCGTTGCTTTATAGTAACTTACCTGTTTTACGTTTATGGTAGAGTTCCTTGAGTCTTAGACCCTCTATTCAAATATTGGCTGAAGTCTCTGACTTTGAACAAGCTTAGATTAAATGGGTTTTTTTTCTTAATTTTTACTTTTTAAAAAGACAGTAAAAATTCAGTATTTTTTTTTTAATTTAATGAGAATTGCTCTTTAATGCTTATAATGTATGAAGATACTATCCTGGAGAACAGCATTGGTAGAGATAAAGATGTTTTAAAATGGAGAAACTCAATGAAGCAGAAAAAAACCAACTAAATCAGCATGCACCATAGCTTTGAACTATAAAAGGAAAAAAGACTAAGTTAACTTTTAACCACAAAGATACAGGATATATGCTATTGCTTGGAAAGTAACATATTTCTGAATAATCTGCAGGTTAAGAAATTACAATGCATCTTAGAAAATATTGGATAAATTTCAAATTACGTGGTAGAATTTTTCAAAACTTGCAGACTCAGCTAAAGTTGGGCTTAAAGGAAAATTTACAGCTTTAAATGAGACATTAGAAAAAAAGGTAACAGACTGGGTGCGCTGACTCATGCCTGTAATCCCACCAGTTTGTGATGCTGAGGTAGAGGATAACTTGAGATCAGGAGTTTGAGACCCACCCAGGTAACATGACAGGACCCTGTCTCTACAAAAAAAAAAAGTGTTTTGTAAAATTAGCCAGGCATGGAGGCAGACACTTGTGGTCCTAGCTACTTGGGAGGCTGAGGCAGTAGGATTACTTGAGCCTAGGATTTTGAGGTTACAGTGAGCTGTGTTCATGCCACTGCACTTTAGCTGGGTAACAAAGTGAGACTCTAAAAATAGAAAAGGAAAAAGAGAGACTGAAAAGTATCAGTTTTTTACTGAAGCTGGAACAAGAACAGAAAAGCAAATGCAAAGAAAGTGGAAAGAGGAGGGTAGGGCATGGTAGCTCACATTTGTAATCCCGGTAGTTTGGGAGACCAAAACAGGAGGGTTACTTGAGCCTAGGGATTTGAATCCAGCCTGGGCAACATAGTGAGACCCCATCTCTGTGAAAAAATATTAGCTGAGTGCAGTAGCGTGGGCTGGTAGTCCTAGCTACTCTGGAGAATGAGATAGGAGAATTGGTCAGCCCAAGAGTTGGAGGTTACAGTGAGCTATGATCGCGGCCTTTGCATTCTAGCCTGGGCCACAAAGAGAAATCCTGTCTCAAAAAAAAAAAAAAAAAAAAAAAAAAAAAAAAAAAAAAAAAAAAAAAAAAAAAAAAAAAAAAAAAAAAAAAAAAAAAAAAAAAAAAAAAAAAAAAAAAAAAAAAAGAAAAGAAAAGAAAATGGGCCGGGCTTGGTGGCTCAAGCATTTTGGGAAGCCAAGGCAGGTGGATTGTTGGAATGCAGAAATTCAAAACCAGCTTGGACAATATAGTGAGACCTCATCTCTTTAAAAGGAAGAAAAAGAATATGGCAGAAAATTATGAAATGGAACACTGTATAATAGCAAGCTAGCAAACTTAAAATACTTTGACAGTCTTTCTGTCATTTTTGTTTACTTTGACAATTTTGATAAATGTTTAATAAAAATGATAAACACATCACTAATATCAAGAATGAGGCCGAATGCAGTGCCTCATGCCTGTAATCCCACCACTTTGGGAGGCCAAGGCAGGAGTATCACCTGAGCTCAGGGGTTCAAGACTAGCCTGGCCAATGTGGTGAAACCTCATCTCTACTAATACACAAAAATTAGCCAGGCGTGGTGGTGCATGCCTATAGTCCCAGCTACTGGAGAGGCTGAGGTGGGAGAATTGTTTGAATCCTGGAGGCAGAGGTTGCAGTGAACTGAGATCGTGCTACTGCCCTTCAGCCTGGGCAACAGAGCAAGACTCTGTCTTAAAAAAAAAAAAAAAAAAGAAAAAAGAGGTATTCTCGTAGAGAATATGAGAACTTTGTATTGATAAATTTGAAATTGTGCTGAAATGGAAAAATAGGTAAAATTGACACCAAAAGATAAAAAAAGTATGCATGGTTGTTGTATGTATCTTTTTTTTTTTTTTTTTTGAGACGGAGTTTTGCTCTTTTGCCCAGTGCAGTGGTACAATCTCACTTCACTGCAACCTCGGCCCCCTTCCTCCCCCAGGGTTCAAGTGATACTCCTGCCTCAGCATCCCAAGTAGCTGAGTTTACAGGCACCGGCTACCATATGTGGCTAATTTTTGTACTTTTTAGTAGAGATGGGGTTTCACCATGTTGGTCAGGCTGGTCTTGAACTCCTGGCCTCAGGTGATTCACCTGCCTTGGCCCCTCAAAGTGCTGGGATTACAGGCATGTGCCACTATGCCCCACTTTTTTTTTTTAAACTGGAAATGACACCTCATTATTGCCTAGGATAGTTTCAAAGTTCTGGGCTGTTTGAGCCTTGGCTTCCCAGAGTGCTAGTTGTGAGCCACTGCTCCCAGCTGGTTCTACATCAATTTTAATTGAAAACCTTTACCACTAAGTTAACTCCAGGCCCACATGGCATTAGTGGTGAATTATTCTGATTTAAGGAAAAATAACACCATTTACACACAAACTGTTTAGAGACTAGAAAGACTTTGTAGTTTGTATGAGACCCGCAAGTTTGATGTCAAAACCTGATAAAAGTAGACCCATCTCTCGTTAACACTGATATAAAAATTGTAAACATAATATTAGCTATGTATAGGCCAGGCACAGGCCTATAAAATTGTCTAATCTCAGCACTTTGGGAGGCCAAGGCAGGAGGATTGCTTGAGCCCAAGAATTTAAGACCAGCCTGGGCAACATAGTGAGACTGTCTTTAAAAAAAAAAAAAAAAATTGGCTGGGTGTGATGGGCACCCCTGATGTCCCTGCTACTTGAAGGGTCAGATGAGAGTCTTTTTTGAGTCCAGGAGGTCAAGGCTGTGACAAGCTGTGTTCATGCCTACTTTAGCCTGTCAATAGAGTGAGTCTCTGTCTCTAAAAGAAAAGAAAAATTAAGTTTTAAAAATGACAGCATTACACCAGGTGTGATGGCTCACACCTGTAATTCTAGCACTTTGAGAGGCCAAGGAGGATGGATCACTTGAGGTCAGGAGTTTGAAACTAGCCTGGCCAACATAGTGAAACCCCGTCTCTACTAAAAATACAAACATTAGCTGGGCATGGTGGTGTGCACCTGTAATCCCAGCTACTCAGAAGGGTTAGCAGGAGTAATACTTGAACTCAGGAGGCAGAGGTTGCAGTGAGCTGAGATTGCACTGGTACACTCCAGGCTAGGTGACAGAGTGAGACCCTGTCTCAAAAAAAAAAAGAAAAAAGACACCATTAGAAAAATCTCATACCTATGGCAGTAAAGGAATAGAACAAAAGGCATGAGACATAAACCAAAAAATAAGAGACAAACAGAAATCAAACTACAGGTGGACCTTGAATTATGGTTTGACACGATTTTTAGTTTATGATGCTGTGGGAAGTGATAGGCATTCTGTAGAATATAAATAAATTATATGAGAAATGCAGTACTTCAGTATAAAATCAACTCTGGGTTAAATTATTTTGCTCAATTGTAGGCTAATATGAATGTTCTGAACATGTTTAAGGTAGGCTTAGGCTTAGCTATAGTGCTTGGTATGTTAGTTGTACCTCTATTAACTGCATCTTTGACCTAGGATATTTTCAATTTCTGATAGGTTTATTGGGATGTAATACTATTGCAATTCATGCAGCATCTTTATATCAATAGTAATACTAAGGCTAGGTATAGTAGCTTATGTCTGTAATCCTAGCACCTTGGTAGGCCGAAGATCATTTGAGGCCAGGAGCTTGAGATGAGCTTTGGCACCGTAGTAAGACCTTGTCTCTACAAAAAAATTTGAATTAGCTGAGTGTGATGATGCGTACCTGTAGTCCCAGCTCCTTGGTAGGCTGATGTGGGAAGATCACTTGAGCCCAGGAGCTCAAGGCTACAGTGAACTTTGATAAGAAAGACCTATTTCTAAACAAAAACAACCAAGTAATATCAGGTGTTAAAGGATTAAACAATCCAGTGGAATGGAAGAGATTGTCACACTGAAGGAAAAAACAGCCTTGGTCTATAGGCTATTTACAGGAGACAGACTTTGGATTCAAAGATGCAAATAGGCTGCAAGTAAAAGGATAGATGAAGATATAACAGGCAAATATAGCAACCATAGTAAAGCTATAATGATTTCAGACAATATACTGACACAATATTGCTGGAGATAAAGAGGGACATTCTATGATGACAAAAGGGTCAGTGCCTCAGGAAGGCATACAAATCATAAACATATATGCACCTAATAAGAGCAGCAAAATATATTAAGCAACTGTTAACAGAATTGAAGGAAGAAATGCATAATCCAGTAATTGGATAATTCAATACAACACTGTCATAATAGAAAACTGAGGAAATCAGCAAGACGAGACGACTTGAGCAACTCTGTAAACCAGTTAGACTTAAGAGACGTCTTTGAACATTCAACAACAGCAGAATAGACTTTATTTTCAAGTGTATATAGAACATTCTTCAGTAGTCACACTTGGTCATGAAGCAAACCAACACATTTAAAAGGATTAAAGTTAAGAAAAAGAACTATCTGACCAGTGAAGAAAATCAGAAATCAATACTAAGAAGAAACTTGAGAAATTCACAAATATGTTGAAATTAACACCCCTAAAAAAGAGTCAAAGAAGAAATCATGAGATTATAGAAAATACTTTGAGGTGAATGAAAATGAAGACAAACATATCAAAAATTTTGGGGGTACAATTACAGCAATTCTTAGGAAACTTATAGTGATGAGTGCTATATTTAAAAAAGACCTCAAATCAACAACCTAGACCTTTTAAAAAACTGGAAATAGAAGAGCAAACTAAGCCTAAAGTCAGCAGAATATAGGAAAAAATTAGTATGGAAATTAATAGAGAATAGACAAAAATAGAAAAGGAAACCATAAGACATTTTTTGAAATGATCAACACAAACATTAAACTAAACTTACCTCGATAGAAAAGAAGACTCAATTACTAAAATTAGGAATGAATGAGGGGACATTACTACGGACCTTCCAGTAGTTTACTATAGAATAATCCCAATTGTATGATACTCTATTTAATAGATGAAGCAAATTCCTAAAAAGACAGAAAACTACCAGAACTGACTGAAGAAGAAGAAAATACGAACATATAACAAGTAAAACAATGGAATTAGGACAAAATGAAAAGCCCCAAATCAGATGGTTTTACCGGTAAATTCTGCTAAACATTTAAAGGTGCATTCTTCACCAATTCTTTGAAGCAATAGAAGAGGATGGAGCATTTCTCAAATCTGTAAGGACAATATTTGGATATGAAAAGCAGACTCCCAACATTGTAAGAAAATTGTAGAATTATTTTTTTAAATGTATATAGATGTGAAAATCCTCAACCAAATACTAGTAGTTTGAAACTAACATAAAAGGATTATACACCATGACCAAGTGAGATTTATCTCAGGAATGCAAAAGTTTCTCATGTAAGAATCTTTAATGTTATATGCCATATCAAAGAGAACAAGGCAATATGATCTTTTTAAGAGATAATGAAAAGCATTATTAAAATCCAAGGCCTCTTTTCATGATAAAAACATGCAACAAAGTAGGGAAAGTTGGGAACTTTCTTAACTTGATAAAAAGCATCTGTAAAAAACCCACAGCTAATATCATAGTGAAGGACTGGAGGTTTTCCTGCTAATTCAGGAACAAGATGACCCCTCTCAGCATTTCTATTCAACATTGTACTGGAGGATCTAGTTAGGAAAATGACGCCAAATATTTTTTTAAATAGTAAAAGCACCGAAATTGGAAAGGAAGAAGTTAAATATTATACACAGATAACCTGATTTAATATGTAGAAAATTATAAGAAATTCACAAACAATTAAAGATAAAAGCCAATTGAACAATGTTGAAGGATGGAAGATCAGTTCACGAAAATCTGTTTTGTTTCCATATACTTGCAAAGAGGAATCTAAAATTGAAATTAAGGAAAGCATATATAACAGCATCAAAAAGAAGTACAAAACATATGCTCTGAAAACTGCAAAGTGTCATTGAAAGAAATTAGATATCTAAGTAAATGGAAAGATATCGCATGTTCATCTAACCAGAGGACTCTCATATATTTTGCATATTAACCCTTTATTAGATGTATGCTTTGCAAATATTTTCTCCCATTTCATACATTGTCTCTTCGTTCTGTTGATTGTTCCCTTCCTGTACAGAAGATTTTTAGTTTCATATGTAATTCCAGTTGTCTATTTTCCCCTTCATTCCCTGTACTGTTGGGGTCATATCCTAAAAAAAAAAGTCATCGTACAGACCAACATCATGGAGATTTTCCCCTATGTTTCCAGTAGTTTTACAGTTTTCGGTCTTACTTTTATGTTTGTTTTCTTTTTCTTTCTTTCTCTTTTTTTTTTTTTTTGAGATGGAGTCTCGTTCTGTGGCCCAGGCTGGAATGCAGGGCAAGGTCTTGGCTCACTGCATCATCTGACTCCTGGTTTGAAGCAATTGTTTTGTCTCAGCCTGTTTTTTTATTGAGACAGTGTCTCACTCTTGTCACACAGGATAGAGTGCTCAATCTTGCCTCACTGCAGCCTCCACCTCCTGGGCTCAGATGATGCTCCTGTTTCAGCTTATGCCAGTAGTTGGGACAAGAGGCACGTGACACGATGCCTAATTAAAAAAATTTTTTTATTTTAATTTTTGTAGTGACAAGGTTTCCTTGTATTGCCCAGGGTGGTCTCAAACTCCTGGGCTCAAGCAGTCGTCCTGCTTTGACCTCCCAAAATGCTGGGATTACAGTCATGAGCCACCACACAGCCTACATTTAACTTTGTAGTGATGCAGTTAAAGTTCATTTTTATATGTGGTGTCAGATACTGCCTAGTTTCTTCTGCATGTATATATTCTGTTTGCCCAGCGCCATTTATTGAAACAACTGTTCTTTCCAAGTTGTATGTTTTGGCATTTGGTTGAAAATCAATTTAATATAAATGTGTATATTTTATTTCTGGGTTCTCTATTCTGTTCCATTGGTTATGTGTCTGTTTTTAATCCTGGTACTGTACTGTTTCATTTACTGCAGCTTTGTGGTATATTTTGAAATTGTCTAGTGTGATGCCTCCAGCTTTTATTTTTATTTTTTGAGACAGAGTTTTGCTCTTGTTGCCCAGGCTGGAGTGCAATGGCACCATCTTGGCTCACTGCATCCTCTGCCTCCCAGGTTCAAGTGATTCTCCTGCCTCAGCCTCCTAGTAGCTGAGATTATAGGCATGCATCACCACACCCAGCTAATTTTGAATTTTTAGTAGAGACAAGGTTTCTCCACGTTGGTCAGGCTGGTCTCAAGCTCCTGACCTCAGGTGATCTACCCGACTTGGCTCCGAAAGTGCTGAGATTATAGGTGTGAGCCACTGTGCCCAGCCTGCCCAGCTTTATTAATTTTGTTTAAGATTGGCTATTTGGGCTTTTAAGTGGTTTCACATAAATCACCCATTTTAGAAATGTATTTTCGATTTATATGAAAAGTGTCATTGGAATTTTTATAAGGATTACATTGTCTCCTTAAAGTACTCTGGGTAATATAGTCATTTTAGAAATATTCTTCCAAAACATATGAGGAACTCAACTAAATAACAAGAAAACAAATAAGCCAATTAAAAAATGAATTCAGGAGTTTGAGGTTACAGTGAGCTATGATTGTGTGGTTGCATTCCAGCCTGGGCCACAGACAGACGATGTCTCAAAAGAAAATGGGCTGAGTGTTGTGGTTCATGCCTGCAGTCCCAGTACTTAGAGAGGTCATAGCGAGTCGATCACTTAAGCTTAGGAGTTTGATACCAGCCTGTGTAACATGGCAAAACCCCATCTCTACAGAAAATTAGTCAGTGTGGTGGTGCACGCCAGTGATCTCAGCTATTCAGGAGCCTGAGTTGAGAGAATCGAATGAATCTGAAGGAGGTGGAAGTTGCAGTGGGCTGAGATCGTGCCACTGCACTGCAACCGGGGTGAAAGAGTGAGACCTCATCTTAAAAAAAAAAAAGCAAGGTGGGGGGCAAAGGACCAGAGGAGACATTTTTCAAAAGAAGACATACAAATGGCTAGAGTGCCCAATATCACTAATATTTGTGGAAATATAAATTAAAACCACTATGAAATGTCACCAAAAATAAAAGATAACAAATGTTGGCAAAGATGTAAAGAAAAGAGAACTTTTGCACATAGTTCGTGGAAACATGAATTAGTACAGCTATTACCGTTTTTTGGAACTTTTTTGGACGTTTCAAAAAAAAATAAAATTATATGATCCAGAAATCTTACTATTGGATATGTATATCTAAGGGATAGAAAATCATTACTTTGAAGAGATACTTGCACTCACATGTTTATTGTAGCATTATTCCAGATATAGAATCAACCTGAATGTTTGTCAAGGAATGAATGAAGAAAATATGGTATGCGTACATAATGTTGATGTTTTATATTTCTGTGGTATCAGCTGTAATGTCTCCTTTTTAATTTCTGACTTTATTTTTATCTTACCTCTTCTTTTTTGGTGTAGCTAGTAGCTTACCAATTTTGTTAAAATTTTCAAAGAACGAACTTTTTGTTTGTTTTATTGATACTTTCGGGTCTCTATTTTATTTTCTGTGTTTTTTTATTTTTGAGACAGTTTTGCTCTTGTTGCCAGACTGGAGTGCAATGGCACAATCTTGGCTCACTGCAGTCTCCACCTCCTGGGTTCAGAAAGCCATTCTCCTGTCTCAGCCTCCCAAGTAGCTGGGATTATAGGCACCCACTACCATATCCAGATAATTTTTGTATTTTTATTAGAGACATGGTTTTACCATGTAGACCACACTGGCTTTGAACTCCTCACCTTGTGATCTGCCCACCTCAGCCTCCCAAATGCTGAGATTACAGCTGTGAGGCATCATGCCAGGCCCATATTAATTTTTTCAGTGACTCAATGATAGTTCAGAAACATGTTGAATTTTCATATATTTTTATAGTTCTAAAGATTTTCTTGGCATTGATTTCTATTTTTATTCTAATGTGGTCTGAGAAGATACTTGATATGCTACTGATTTTTGTTTTGAGACAAGGTCTCACCCTGTCACCCAGGTTAGAGTGCAGTGGAATGATTTTTGACTTACTGCAGTCTTTTTTTTTTTTTTTTTTTTTTTAATTTTTTATTGCATTTTAGCTTTGGGGGTACATGTGAAGAACATGCAAGATGTTGCATAGCTACACACGTGGCAGTGTGATTTGCTGCCTCCCTCCCCTTCACCTATATCTGGCATTTCTCCCCATGCTATCTCTCCCCAACTCCCCACCCCCCGCTGTCCCTTCCCTGTTTCCCCCCAAGAGACCCCAGTGTGTAGTGCTCCCCTCCCTGTGTCCATGTGTTCTCATTGTTCAACACCCACCTGTGAGTGAGAACATGCGGTGTTTGATTTTATGTTCTTGCGTCAGTTTGCTGAGAATGATGGTTTCCAGGTTTGTCCATGTCCCTACAAAGGACACAAACTCATCGTTTTTGATGGCTGCATAATATTCCATGGTGTATATGTGCCACATTTTCCCTGTCCAGTCTATCATCGATGGGCATTTGGGTTGGTTCCAGGTCTTCGCTATTGTAAAACTGTGCTGCAATGAACATTCGTTTGCATGTGTCCTTATAGTAGAACGATTTATAATCCTTTGGATATATACCCAGTAATGGGATTGCTGGGTCAAATGGAATTTCTGTTTCTAGGTCCTTGAGGAATCACCACACTGTCTTCCACAATGGTTGAACTAGTTTACACTCCCACCAACAGTGTAAAAATGTTCCTATTTCTCCACATCCTCACCAGCATCTGTTGTCTCCAGATTTTTTAATGATCGCCATTCTAACTGGCATGAGATGGTATCTCAATGTAGTTTTGATTTGCATTTCTCTAATGACCAGTGATGATGAGCATTTTTTTCATATGTTTGTTGGCCTCATGTATGTCTTCTTTTGTAAAATGTCTGTTCATATCCTTCGCCCACTTTTGAATGGGCTTGTTTTTTTCTTGTAAATCTGTTTTAGTTCTTTGTAGATTCTAGATATTAGCCCTTTGTCAGATGGGTAGACTGCAAAAATTTTTTCCCATTCTGTTGGTTGCCGATTCACTCTAATGACTGTTTCTTTTGCCGTGCAGAAGCTGTGGAGTTTGATTATGTCCCATTTGTCTATTTTGGCTTTTGTTGCCAATGCTTTTGGTGTTTTGGTCATGAAATCCTTGCCTACGCCTATGTCCTGAATGATTTTGCCTAGATTTTCTTCTAGGGTTTTTATGGTGTTAGGTCTTATGTCTAAGTCTTTAATCCATCTGGAGTTAATTTTAGTGTAAGGTGTCAGGAAGGGGTCCAGTTGCTCCCTTCTGCACATGGCTAGCCAGTTTTCCCAACACCATTTATTAAACAGGGAATCCTTTCCCCATTGCTTGTTTTTGTCAGGTTTGTCAAAGATCGGATGGTTGTAGATATGTTGTGTTGCCTCCGAGGCCTCTCTTATGTTCCATTCGTCTGTATCTCTGTTTTGGTACCAGTACCATGCTGTTTTGATTACTGTAGCCTTGTAGTATAGTTTGAAATCCGGTAGTGTGATGCCTCCCGCTTTGTTCTTTTTACTTATAATTGACTTGGCTATACGGGCTCTCTTTTGGTTCCATATGAAGTTTAAGGTGGTTTTTTCCACTTCTGTGAAGAAGGTCATTGTCTTCCGTGAAGAAGGTCATTTTTCCACTTCCGTGAAGAAGGTCATTCCGTGAAGAAGAAGGGGATAGCGTTGAATCTGTAAATTACTTTGGGCAGTATGGCCATTTTCATGATATTGATTCTTCCTAACCATGAACATGGAATGTTTCTCCATCTGTTTGTGTTCTCTCTTATTTCATTGAGCAGTGGTTTGTAGTTCTCCTTGAAGAGGTCCTTTACGTTCCTTGTTAGTTGTATTCCTAAGTATTTTATTCTCTTTGTACCAATTGTGAATGGCAGTTCATTCTTGATTTGGCTCTCTTTAAGTCTGTTATTGGTGTATAGGAATGCTTGTGATTTTTGCACATTGATTTTGTATCCAGAGACTTTCCTGAAGTTGCTTATCAGTTTCAGGAGATTTTGGGCTGAGGTGATGGAGTCTTCTAGATATACAATCATGTCGTCTGCAAATAGAGACAATTTGACTTCCTCCTTTCCTATTTAAATACCCTTTATTTCTTTTTCTTGCCTGATTGCTCTGGCTAGAACTTCCAATACATACTGAATAGGAGTGGTGAGAGAGGGCATCCTTGTCCAGTGTCAGATTTCAAAAGGAATGCTTCCAGTTTTTGCCCATTCAGTATGATATTGGCTGTTGGTTTGTCGTAAATAGCTTTTATTATTTTGAGATATGTTCCGCCAATACCTAGTTTATTGAGGGTTTTTAGCATAGAGGGCTGTTGAATTTTGTCAAAGGCCTTCTCTGCATCAATAGAGATAATCATGTGGTTTTTGTCTTTGGTTCTGTTTATGTGGTGAATTAGGTTTATAGACTTGCATATGTTGAACTGCCTTGCATCCCCAGGATGAATCCTACTTGTTCATGGTGGATAAGCTTTTTGATGTGCTGTTGCAATTGGCTTGCCAGTATTTTATTGAAGATTTTTGCATCTATGTTCATCATGGATATTGGCCTGAAGTTTTCTTTTCTTGTTGAGTCTCTCCCAGGTTTTGGTATCAGGATGATGTTGGTCTCATAAAATAATTTGGGAAGGATTCCCTCTTTCTGGATTATTTGGAATAGTTTCAGAAGGAATGGTACCAGCTCCTCTTTGTATGTCTGGTAGAATTCGGCTGTGAACCCATCTGGACCTGGGCTTTTTTTGGGTGGTAGACTCTTAATTGCTGCCTCAACTTCAGACCTTGTTATTGGTCTATTCAGGATTTCGACTTCTTCCTGGTTTAGGCTTGGGAGGAGGCAAGTGTCCAGGAATTTATTCATTTCTTCCCAGGTTTACTAGTTTATGTGCATAGAGTTGTTTGTAATAATCTCTGATGATGGTTTGTATTTCTGTGGAATCTGTGGTGATATCCCCTTTATTGTTTTTTATTGCATCAATTTGATTCTTCTCTCTTTTCTTTTTTATTAATCTGGCTAGTGGTCTGTCTATTTTGTTGATCTTTTCAAAAAACCAGCTCTTGGATTTATTGATTTTTTAAAGTGTTTTTTGTGTCTCTATCTCCTTCAGTTCTGCTCTGATCTTAGTTATTTCTTGTCTTCTGCTAGGTTTTGAGTTTTTTTGGTCTTGCTCCTCTAGCTCTTTCAATTTTGATGATAGGGTGTCAATTTTAGATCTTTCCTTACCTCTCATATGGGCATTTATTGCTATATATTTTCCTCTAGACAGTGGTTTAAATGTGTCCCAGAAATTCTGATGTGTTGTGTCTTCGTTCTCATTGGTTTTGAAGAGCATCTTTATTTCTGCCTTCATTTCATTGTTTATCCAGTCA
>PVKP010040486.1:0-19443 GCA_004027715.1 Plecturocebus donacophilus
AAAAAAAAAAAAAAAAAAGAAAGAAATACCTGAGACTGGGTAATTTATAAAGAAAAGAGGTTTAATTGGCTCATGATTCCACAGGCCGTACAGGTAGCATGGCTGGGTGAGGCCTTGGGAAACTTTCAATTATGGCAGAAAGCAAAGGAGAAGCAGGCATGTCTTCACATGGCTGGAGCAGGAGAGTGAGAGAGAAGGGGAGGGTGTTACACACTTTTAAACAACCAGGTCTCAGCCAGGCAAAAACCCGTAATTCCAGGACATTAGGAGGCCAAAGTGGGCAGATCACTTGAGGTCCCAAGTTTGAGGCCAGCCTGGCCAACATGGCGAAACCCTGTCTCTATCAAAAATACAAAAGTTAGCTGGGCATGGTGGTGTGCGCCTTTAATCCCAGCTACTAGGGAGGATGAGGTACGAGAATTGCTTGAACCCAGGAGGTGGAGGTTGCAGTGAGCCGAGATTGTGCCACTGCACGCCAGCCTGGGCAACAGAGTGAGACCCTGTCTCAAAACACCAACAACAAAACAACCAGATCGCATCAGAACTCACTATCATGAGAACAGCAAGGGGGAAATCCATCCCCATGATTCAATCACCTCCCACCAGGGCCATCCTCCAACACTGGAGAATACAATTCAACATGAGATTTGAGCAGGGACACAAATCCAAACCATATCATGAAGAATGGCAGCATTAAGTCAAAGCCAGAAAGGGCAAGGGGTCCAGCCAAGGTCACATGGAGAGATGAGAACTGGGCCCTCCTGGATCCAAATCATGGTCTGGAGTCCTCACATAATATGAATCAATCTCTAAGGATGAATTCTAGAATGGAGCTTTGGCAGGCCCACATTAGGCAGACCTGTGACCTTGTGGATGTGTATCTCAAACGATCCCCACTCCCTCAAGTTCAGCACCCACCTGAAGTGCCTATTGGTGCCCTCAGCCAGTGGGATACAATTGTGAGGTTCCACGGCACAGTTCTGGTCAGATCCACCAACATCTACACTTTGATTAATTTCATATTTGTATTTAAATTTCTTTTTTAACTTGAATATACTTAATTGCATTTATTTAAATAAATGTATTTAAAATAAAATAAAAAATCAGGTTGCCTAGCAGGTATCATTGTTCGGAGCAGCAGTGAGTGGCAGTCCAGCCTGCTAGTTGAGAGAGTGGCTTTGGCTCCTCCAGGCGTGGTGTAGTGGCGGCCAGTGTGATGCTGCTTGGCTTTGTTGTCACCATCGTCTCCATATTCCATTTAGAAGAGGTGGTTCTGGAATGAAGCCAGGATCAATACCACATTTTATTGGATTCCTATAAAGATACTGTTGGTGGAAAGTCCTTTCAGCCAGTGAGAAGAGATCTATTTTGAAGGGTATCTATTATTTGGACTTGAATGATGGGTCATGAAATCACCCATGCTTTCATGTTGAAGGGATCTTTCCAAGAAGAATGATCATGTCTCAACTACAAGTGGAAAAGTAGGCTCTATGTCTTGCAATGCCTAGAAGGTATCTATAAAAATACTCTTAAAACTAAATAATGTTATTAAATTATTGCTAATTTTCTCACCTACCTGAAAAATTTGAACCCGAGGTATGTTTTCTCTTTGTTAGAAAGAAAAGGCCAGGTGCAGTGCCTCATGCCTGTAATCGGAGCACTTGAGGAGGCTGAGGCAGGAGGATTGCTTGAGCCCAGGAGTTCAAGACCAGCCTGGACAACATAGTGAGACCCTCCTTCTATAAAAAAAAAAAATTAGCAAGTGTTGGAAAGATGTCGAGGACATAATAGCACCTAAGAGACTTGAATTGGAAATGAAATAACTCTCCCCATATGTGAGACAGTGCTTTTCAAGTTCTCCTCTGAGGCTTGCCTGGGTCACCTTGGGTACACTCATGGAACTCCATCCACACTTAAGGAGACGCTGACACAGTGGAAAGAAAGAACTGGAAGAAAAACCATTGGTGAGGCTTGATCAAGTCACTTCTCCACATCAGTCAGCTGTTGGTGTATAAGAACCACCTTAAATCTCAATGACTTGAAACAACATTCACTGTTGTAGTTCATGCATCTGTGCATCAGCCAGAACTCTGTCGACCTTGGCTAGGCCTGATCATGTAATGGTGGGTTGTTTGGGGCTTTCCCAGAGGCTGGGCTCCACCAGCACTCCTCAGCTGGGTGCCCATGTCTCTCATTTTCCTCCTGTGGGAGTCCAGACACATTCTTCTCATGGTGATGGCAAAATCACAAGACAGCAGACAGAAACACAGGAGGCTTCATGGGGCCTGGGCTTCAAACAGGCAGCCTGCCACTTCCACTTCATTTTATTGGCTAAAACAAGTCACATGGCTGAGTGCAGAGTCACTTCTTTTGTGGGAGGAACTGCAAAGGGCATGGATACAGAGAAAGGTGAAGATTTGTGACCAGTAATGGAATCTCCCATAAAAATGCAATCTCTTATATTAGTTTACAAATTTTGCCATTTGTAAGATAATGACATTGGAAAATATGAGAACTTCTCAGCCTTTTGATCTCAGGAGATACGTGGTATTTTTCTTTCATAGGTTCCAAATTCTGGAAGGTGTTTTGTCTTAAGTAAATTGTATTTAATAAGCCATAATTTCTTTTAGATATTTTGAAATAGTACTATCTTCTGGGACCTCAATTTTGAAACTATTGGCTTAGCTACTCTCTAAGTATCTAACAGTCCATTTTTTTCCCCCAAGATTCTACAAATCTATTAGGTAATTATTCTAAGTTCTATGATTTTAAAATACTCAAGATTCTAATTTTTTTATTATATACTTATAGGATCAATAGCTAGTCAATAAAACTACATTTCCAAAGAAATCTGTGTTTATATTTCTAAGATTATTTGGATTTGTTTCCAAGATTCAGAAACACTGTAAGTAGTAGCACATCTTAAAATATTGAGTAAAGGATTTTCCTCTGCATTTTTTTTTATCTTCCTCTTCATCTTAAGATATTAACTAAAGAGGCCAGGCACAGTGGCTCACACCTGTAATTCCAGCACTTTGGGAGGCCGAGGAGGGCAGATTACTTGAGGTCAGAAGTTGGAGACCAGCCTGGCCAACATGGTGAAACCCTGTCTCTATTAAAATATAAAAATTAGCCAGGTGTGGTGGCGTGTGCCTGTGATCCCAGCTACTCAGGACAGGAAAATGGCTTGAACCCAGGAGGCAGTGGCTGCAGTAAGCTAAGATTGCACCACTGCACTCCAACCTATGCGACAAGAGTGAGACTCCAACTCAAAAAAAAAAAAATAGATTAAAGGATTTTCCTCTGCAATTTTTTATGTCATTTGTTCCATTTCCTCATATAGGATAAAGTCTATTTTAGTGACTGGTCCATGTGCACTTGAAAAGAATGTGTATTCTGTATCCTGCTAGTGTTGGGTAGACTGTTCTGTAAATGTCAGATACATTTGTTTGATGGCATTGTTCAGTTTTTCTATATCCTTGCTGATTTTACGTCTATTGGTATTGATTACTGAGGTTGATGTCTCCAACAATAACTGTGGATTTATCTATTTCTCCTTTCAATTCTGTCAGTTTTTGCCTCCTATTTAATAGCTCTGTTGTTGAGTGAGGATTGTTTACTTCTTAGTAAATAGACTCTTTTATTGTTATTTAATGTTTCTCTTTATTCTCAGTAATTTTCTTGGTTCTGAAGTTCACTTTGATATTAATATAGTCACTTTAGCTTTCTTGTGGTATTTGCATGGTATATTATTTTTCATCCTTTATATTTGAACCTGGCTATATTATTACATTTGAAGTGAATTTCTTGTAGATAGCATGTAGTTGAGACATTTTTTGTTTGTTTTAATCTGTCTTGACTATCTGTCTTTTGATTGGTGCATTTAGATGGCTGACGCTTATTCTACTCATCTGTTTGGATCTAGATCTACCTAAATAATAAACGTACTATTAATACTGATTTTCTGTTTGTTACCTCTAATTTTCATTCCACTGTTCTCCCTCTTCCAACTTTTTCAGGGGGTTGTTTGAACACAATTTAGTATTTCATTTTAATTTCTCTATTGTATTTCTTATTGTATATCTTTGTATAGTTATTTTTAGTGATTGCTCTATTTTGACCTGTCAGAGTCTAGAGTCAATATTTTACCACTCTATGTGGAATATAGAAAGCTTACCACCCTATATGTCTATTTATCTTTATCCTTTAATATTACATTTGTCTTACATATTATAAATGTTCCCATTCACACTTAAATGTATACTCATAATGCTTTTTTTTTTTTTTAAAGAGGGTAATCCCAAATAGTACAAGCTTAAGGTTTCAAAAAACTAGATCCAGGCCGGGTACAGTGGCTCATACCTGTAATCTCAGCACTTTGGGAGGCCGAAGTGGGTGGATCACTTGAGGTCAGGAGTTCAAAGCCAGCCTGGCCAACATGGTGAAACCCGTCTCTACTAAAAATACAAAAATTAGCCGGACATGGACTAATTTGGTGGGTGCCTGTTGAGAGGCTGAGACGTGAGAATCTCTTGAACCTGGGAGGAGAAGGTTGCAGTGAGCTGAGATCATGTCACTGCACTCCAGCCTGGGCAACAGAGTGAGACCTTATCTCAAACAAAAACAAACAAAAAAACTAGATCCAGCCTTACTTCTGCCCTCCACTTTCTCCCTCCCATCCCTCTGAAGAGATGTCAGGACTAAACAAGACAGTCAGAGGCTGACTCCCATTCAGATTCCCTCTTCTTGGCACAGGATAGAAACTGCAGTCATTTGTGGAAGGTGTCTACACACACAGCTCTGAGCAGCCTCTTGCAGATTCTTGTGGGTCAGAGAATCAAGAAGAGCCAGACACTTCAAGATGGCACAGGTGAGGCATCAAAAGCTAATACTCCTGGCTGGAAATCAAGATGAGGAGGGCACAGGAGCTGCCAGCATGAAGGGATAACAGGCAGGGATAGGTGTTCTTCTTGTTCTGGGATTTTGTAAGCCTCCAGGACTTAAACAAGCTGGTGGGAGAGAAGACTCTTAAACTGACTATGATTTCCACCTCAATTCCTACTCTTCTCTGTTCCCACCCAGATGGGGCCTTCTTCTCTAGGGCTTCCTTGGCCTCTGGAGTGCAAAAGCCAGATTTCAGCTCTCTGCAACCTCTGCCTTCTGGGTTCAAGTGATTCTCCCACCTCAGCCTCCCAAGTAGCTGGGATTACAGGTGTGAGCCACCACACTTGGCTAATTTTTGTATTTTCAGTAGAGATGGGGTTTCGCTATGTTGGCCAGGCTGGTCTCAAACTCCTGACCTCAAGTGATCTGCCTGCCTTGGCCTCCCAAACTGCTGGATTACAGGTGTGGGTCACTATGCCCAGCCTGTTTGGCCTCACTTTCTCACATCTTCCAGGTCTCTACATAACGGTCACCTCCACGGGTTACTTTCTCTGATCATTCTGTATAAAACAACACTCCTTCTCCATCACTACCTAGCCCTTCTCCTTGACTGATTTTTCTTCAGGGCACCTACCACCACCTATGCCATTCTATCGTACATTTATTTGTTTGTTTGGTTTTCATCCATTGCTTTCATTGGATTACAAATTAAACTCCATATTTTCATATGGAGTTGCATTTGCAGAGATTTTTATCTAATGTGTCTATAGTTATATTTCCTCCTTCCTCTAGAAAAACTCCTGGAACATAGAGGCCCTCAATAAAACATTTGTTGAATTAGTTAATTAATTAAGTCTCTGCTATCTGCATGAATGGAAGCTTAAAAAATAAATAGTTTGTATAGGAAAAATATTTTTTTTAAGTTGGATTCACTGGAATTTGTATCTGGCTCATCCATATTTGGTGCTAAGATAGATTGATTTTTAAGTCTTGCTGTTTATAAGACCTGTCCTGGATTTGTTTCTAAGTTCCTATAATACCATGACATGTGTTAAGGATCCTGGAATTCTTGGCCTCAGTGGCTCTGGACAACTCACCCTAAAATATAAAGCCAGATCTTAATGACTCCAAGATGTACAGGATAAGCCAAGGGCACCCAGCTTGATTTCACACAGCAGTTCCAGCTTGGGGGGATAATTGAAAAGATTATCACCAGGAAATTGTTTACAGGGACAAGCAAGCTCCAGACGTGGCCATCACCACCTCAGGGCCCTGCCTGGTTTTTATTTTACATAAGCAGTTTTCTAAGCAAAGAGAAGGATAGAATCCAGCATAGTTTTGTAGGTTTATGTGGCTCCAGGGATGAAAGGGGGGCACCCACAGAGGTCAGGGATGTCTAAGTCATCAAGGAGAGGAAAGGCTCTGAGAGCTTGGTTGTCTCAAGAGGTGACAGGATGGTTCCGGCTTAGGGCCAACACAGCCACATGCCTACAGAGATCAGGTCATAGTAGGCCATGCAGCTTTCATCTGCAAGTCGCCTGGTCCCTGTGACTTAAACAAGCAAAAGTGGCCAGGTAGGGGCCAAGGCAGACAGGCCATCTATATCCCTTCTTATTGGGGTAGTGCTGACTAATTTTTGCTAAACAAGGATGAAGGCCCAGTATAGCCAGATTTATTTTATTTTTCATTAAAAGCCAGAAATTCAGGTTTGTATGTGAAAGCTCCCAACTTTAAATGTTGGCAAGAGAATCGGATTTTAGAAGCACTGTTTTCCAGTTAATATTTCCATGTAACAAATCACCCAGATTTAGTGACGTCAAGCAACCATTTTATGATGTCTGTGGATTCTTTGTGTTAAGTTTTGACAGGGCAAGTGGGGACAGCTTGACTCAGCTCCATCGTGTCTGGGGCTTCAGCTAGGAAGATTCAAATGGCTGGGGCTAGAATCATCTAGAGGCTTCTCCACTCACATATCTGTCTCTGGGCTGAGACGACTCAAAGGCTGGGCTCTGCTGGGACTGTCCACTGGGGCACCTACACATGGTTTCTCCATGTGGCCTGTGCTTCCCACAGCATGGTGGCTGTGTTCTGAGATGGAGTGTCTTGAGAGCGGAGGCTGCAGATAAAAGCTGCATGGCCTTTTATGACCTGGCCTCTAGTTCCATAGTGTCACTTCTACCATACTCTACTGGTCAAGCAGCCACAAACCCACCCAGATTCAAGGGAAGGGGGAACACAGACCCCACCTTTTTGATGGAAGAGCATCAATGAATTTGCAGCCATTTATAAAAGCACCACACACTGTGTGGGCCACACCAAATGGGTCTGCAGGCTGGATTTGGCCAGAACATTGCTGGCAGCATCTCTGAAAGGCAGAAACAGACAAGGGTCCAGCTCACACAGGGAAGTCAGGTAGAAATATCCCCAAAATACATATATGGCCATGGAGCCAAGACAGAGGGTGCCTGCCTGGGTGGGCTGCCCCTGGTGCAAACACCATGTGGGACTGCTGGTCCAGACATGAGCATGCTGCCTGCTCACAGCCTTCCTCTCCCTTGACCACAGACTTGGGCCCATCCCAAGTTACAGCCTGACCTCAGAACACATCTTCACCATGGCTGAGTCATCCTCTTCCTCAGGGACTCAAAGGCCCAACCATTGTCCCTTCTTAATCCTCTCTAGAAGGACATTTCTTTAAGTCCTTTCATCTAAAGGGCTGATTTCACTCTTTTTCTAGGTGCCACATAGACTCAATCTGTCCATCCAAAATTCATATGTTGAAACCTAATCCCCAATGTGATGGTGTGTGAGAGTGAGCCTTCTGGGAGATAAAGTCCTTATGAATGGGTTTAGTACCCTTATAAAAGAGGCCCCAGGGAGATCTCTTGTCCCTTCTGCCATGTGAGGACACAGTAAGAAGACTATGAACAAGGAAGAAGGCCCTCACCGGACACCAAATCTGCCAGTGCCTTAATCTTAGGCTCCCAACCTCTAGAACTCTGAGAAATAAATTTGTTATTTATTTATAAGCTACCCAGTCTATGGCCATTTGTTCAAGCCATATGAACAAACTAAGACACTAGACAATCTGTCATAAGTGCCTCTGATGGGCCCAAGTATTCCCAAGTAGGAAATACCTTCCTTACGCATCACTGTCTTGGAGGTGATCCCTAGAGGAGTGCACAGGAAAGAATATGCAAGGGAAACAAGTAGAGCCAATGCACTTTCATGTAATACAGACAATGACCCTGTGAAGTAATTATTCCAGTCTAAGAGATGAGAAAACTGAGTTTCACAGAACATCCAAAACTTGCCAGGGACACCCAGGCAAATGGGTGGTTTCACACTAGGTGGAACCAGGGAATTGGCTTCAAAGTGCAAGTGAGCAGGACAAGAGAAGACCAGCTTGCTTAGAGCGGAGGAGGTGGGTTAGGGAGAAGTGAGGTGGGCCAGGTGGGACCAAACTCTAAAGGGCCCTGCAAGCCCCACAAAGTGTCATGAACTTAATGAGTCAGGCAGTAAGGAACCATTCAAGGTTCTTGAGCTGAGGGATGACTTCACTAATTAAGGCCAGTGATGATGCAAGCAATTTCTTACAGAATGCTTTATTTTGCAGATCTCCTTTTCCATGCATTTCCTCATTTGACTCCCACCTGTGTGGTTAGGCTCCCCATTTGCCATATGAGCAAAGTAGGAGTCCCAGAAGTTACAATATGCCAAAATTACTAGTAGCAAAGCCAACACAGGATACAAGTCTCCTCCCTCCACTCACCCCCAGGAAGGGCAGTGGAGACTGCATGATACAGTGGGCATCTGCCATTCATTCTGGCCACCTAGCATCACTCTCCTTCAGTCCTTCTTTCCCTTTTGAGAACTCTCCCTCCTACCTCTCCAAATGATTTTAATGGGGCTGTTAATCATGTGATCCTATGTAAAAGTGAGCAGAAGGCCAGGCTGGCCAATCAGAGTCCTTCTCAGGGATTGATGTGGATGCTCTGGGAGAGACAGTCTCAGATTTTCTCTAGGGTTGCCAGTGGCAATGAACCCCTGGCAACTATCTTTCTGTCATATGGGGAATACCTGCTTCAGAATGAAGTGAACAAACAAGATATCCAGGCTGAGAGACAAAGGGAGGAGTAGTACACCAAAGACACCAATAAGAGCCTACAGATTCAGCCATGCCTGGGCTTCTCAATTTTGAGAAACACTTTGATTTGGTTTTGTCACATGCACCTGAATCAGCTCTTGGACCTAAGCCTTATTTAGAAGTAAAATGGACTTCGGCTCTCTCTAAACCTCAATTTCTTCATCTACCAAATGAGAATAATTGGCTGGGCATGGTGGCTCACTCCTGTGATCCCAGCACTTTGGGAACCCAAGGTGGGCAGATCACTAGAGGTCAGGAGTTCAAGACCAGCTTGGGCAACATGGTAAAACCCCATCTCTACTAAAAATACAAAACTTAGCTGGGTATGCTAGTGTATGCCTGTAGCCCCAGCTACTCAGGAGGCTGAGGCACGAGAATCACTTGAACCCAGGAGGCAGAGGCTGCAGTGAGCCAAGATTGTGCCACTGTACTCCATCCTGGGCAACAGAGTGAAACCCTGTTTCAAAAAACAAACAAACAAAAAAACAAAGAGAATAATCAAAATTGCAACCTAGAAAGTTTCTAGAGAATTAAATATACTTCATAAACTGTAAGGCAGCAAGAAAATAAAAGAAAGCTGTATTAAGGGACATAAAGGCCTAAGTAAATGGTGAAATATAGCAAATTCATGGATGAGATAGCTCAATATTATAAATATGATCATTTTCTTCCATATTTAATTTACAACTAAATATAATTTTAGACAAAACTAAATTAATAAACAATGCAAATTGTTCAGGGTGGCTATTTTCAAAATAACAGTGTTAAAATTTTTAAGTTGAGGTGCCATTAGGCTGAGATAGCTCCAGCTTTTGGAGTTCCTTGGTAAGCAAATCAATGCCTAACATAAACAGTAAAATAAAATAGAGACTTAGCCAATTTGAAACTGCCAACTAACCTCTAGGGGATTTCCACCAGATCATGCCCAAATAAGGCAAACACCTACCTGTAGCCAGTCAAGTAATGTCTTTGCCTTGCTTCCACATTCAGCCTATAAAAGCCTGCTACTCAACTGCTAAAGTGGAGCTCTCTGAACCTCTTCCAGTTCTGAGTGCTGCCCAGTTCATGAATCACATTTTTGCTCAAATAAACTCTGCTAAATTTAATTTGTCTAAAGTTTTTCTTTTAACAACAGAATAGACTATATTTTTAGTTCCCAAAGCTCTCTCTTACTCCCTATAAGATGATTATACTTCCTGTACCATTGACATCAGGCCTGAACATGTGACTTGCTTTGGCCAATGATATATGACCTGAGTGAGGTAACACCACTTCTAAGCAGAAGCCTGAAAAGCTACCACATGTTTCTACTGTGGCTTTTTTTCTGCCTTCAATCAGAGTAGTATATTCCAAATAGGGTTGCTTTATCAGCTGGGTCCCAGGTGGAAGAGGATTTGGCCAGAGCTGCAGCCAATCCTGAGTGTAAGGTGAACAAGAAATAAACATTTGTTGTTATAAGCCAGGGAGGTATGACAGTTGTTATTTCAGCATAACTTAGGGAAACTAATTAACACAGAAATATAATCTAATGAATTGATAAAATGCTGCTATTTTTATGCTTCATTAAAATATAAATGAAAACTTTTTGTAAAATAGTACCTTGATGCTTTACATTGGTTTCTCATTGTTCTGCTAAACATGAACATTCCCAAAAATGTTTCCAATAATTTATATTTTTAAAAAAGCATTTTGTGAGCAAAGCAAGCTTGGGGAAATGCTGCAGGCCACTATCTTTCTCATGAGATTCATCCCTCATTTTAGTATATTAAAGACTCTAAAAAGTCCTGCAGTAAAGAAAACTTCATTAACTCAGTATTTCCTGAACTCATTTGGTGATGAAACCTCAGCCCATCGATTAATATGTCATAAGCAATGGGGATACAGGTTTTTCTCAAAATGAATATTTTTCTCTCAGCTATCATGGATTTAGCACTAGGTGCATGCATTGTATCATTTAAATTCTATGATGACCCCTGTGAGAAAGGCATCATTAGTCTCATTTTATATCTGAGAGAAAATAAAGGCTAGGGGAGATAAACTGACTTGCTCAGAAAAAACACAGCAAAAATATAAGTGAATGGTGGAACCAGGACTTGAATCCAAGTGTGGCAACAAATACCAGGCTCTTAATCTACCTTTCTCTTGCCTCCAAAATCAACTCCTGGCTTCTGGAGCTAATGAAAACCCTTCATCAGTTGAAACCACAGTACCTACCCAATCCAATCCTCTCCATTCTACTCCAGACCACACCTCCTCATGCTCCACTTAACATCTTCTTGGTCATTTCTTTCTCACTAAGGGCATTCCTTCCTGATACCATCCTAACACCTCTTTTCCATCTTTAAACTTTAAGTCTTAACTTATGATCCCTCCTCCAAGAAGCCTTCCTTGATTACATCTCCCCACAGCAAACTTTCTCTGATATTACATGTACAGATAGTGGAGCAGAGCATTTCCCTGAGATGCAAATTTTTGGATACCATCTCAGACCTACTGAATCAGAAACTCTGGGACAGGAATCAGAAATCTGGGTTTTAACAAGCCCCCCAGGTAAGATACTGATGTACTTCAAGTTTAAAATCCACGTTAGTCCAAACCAATCATGTTGGTTCCTTTTCCTGACTATCAACTAGCTTAGTAAGAGGCATTGAACCAAATTCTGGACAGAGATGTGAGAAGAAAAGGCAAGAAAAGGACTTGTGGGGAAATTTCCTCACTCTAATAAGAGACATAGGAGAAAAGGCTACACCCATTAAAGTGTTTTTTATTTCAAGCAATAAAAATTCTAGCTAAGAGAGGCTTCAATAAATAAAAGTTTTATCCTTCTCATTTAAAAAAAATCTAGAGGTTGACAGTGACTGTGATGCTATTCATCACAGCCTCAGCAATGTCTGTGATTCTCTTGGCCTCTCCCTCTGAACACAGGATGGCTACCATAGGCAGGAGGAGGAGACAGGGAAGGCTGCTGCAAGCAATGTCTGTCTCTCTTATTGGGTAAGTAGAGGCTTCCACTTATTTCTCATTGGCTGGATAAGTGGAGGTTTTCCAACTTCCGTAATGGAGACAGGCACGAAAGGGTTAGGGCTGACATGGGACAAGCATATCCACAGAATCTTCCTCACTGAGTTGTCTAGCTTCTCATAGCTAAAAAGCTTCCTAACAGGAAGTGTTACCAGTTTCTTCCTCAGTGGTTGGGGGGAATTAATAAAACGGCATATGATTTAGGCCCAGGGTTGGCTCAAAAACAAGATAAGGGTTCACCACGATTGGTATGAACTTCCCCAGCATGTCTCTCCACTTCTCTTGTCTGTCTTTCTGTTTTCTGCAGAATCATTCATCTGGGAATATCAGGAAGATGGGACCTTAGAATTCACTAACAGAGTGAGCAAGGGAGAACAGTTTTGATTCTGAAGTGAGAGAGACCCAAGGTTCACTTTTGGTCACTTCCACCTCTCTGAGCTTCAATTTCCTTTTCTGTAAAATGAGATTAATGAAAGCCCCCATTTCCCCCAGAGCAGAAATGAGGATGAAATAAGGTTCACCATATAAAGCAATGAGCACCGTGCTTAGTACTAAGCTAGGTACTCAGTGAACCAGTACCTATTATTGTCATTGTTCTCACTATTTTAGCACAAGCCTGTTGTTGTGCAGCCAAGGAGATTGCTGTTATGACACCAGGCCACTGAAAATTAGTGAGCAGGATTTCTTATTATGCCTCCTTAGAGGATTACTTTAACAAAAGCAAAACTAAATTCTCACTAGCACATCAGTCATTTCCATGTACATGAGAGTCATCATAGGCATGAAAAGGCACCCTTGAGAGGAGGGGAAGAAGATGCCTCCCCCTTCAGTTTCTTTATCAGAAGATCAAGCCCAATGTAGAGAGGGGAGGTCAGTGATCATTCCTTCTACTCCAGGACGGAGGTGGCCAGCATTCCTAGCTGCCCTCTGTACTTCCTGACATTTGTGGTTTAATCAAGCCCCATTAATCCCTCCCCGTTTCAAAGCTCAGCACAGGAACCACAAACTCCCATAGTCTCTGCTGGGAATCATGTGGCTAAAGCCAAGGAGAACTCTTTGAAAGGTAATTAGCGTCTTTGAATCCAGGACCTTTGATTTTGCTTCCTGGCTTTAAATGATCACAGAACATTTTGTAGAAAAGCGGGAAAATACAAAGACAGCAGCTACAGCCCCTTACACTGGGCCTTCTGTGGCCTTTCAAGTTGTGCTGTGGCCTGAGAGAGGAAACTTGCAAATATGATGAAGTGTGGATGAGTTGTTGAGTTGTACCAGGGGCCATGCATTCATTCATTCATTCAGGCTCACAAGGCACCATGCTAAACACTGGATGTACAGTTTTCATTGATCATTCATTCATTCATTCACTAATATCCCTGGGTCAGACACTAAGCTAAGCCCCAAGTCTACAAGTTTATCATTTAGTGGGAGAGGCAGACAAGAATTAAACAAATAAAAATAATTGCTGTTGAGAATAAAATACCAAGAACTAAATAAACTGAGTATTCATCCAACAAAAAGAAAGAGATCATCTTTACAACAGGTACTTAGGGAATGACACTCTGAGAAGGGAACAGTGCCTGTGGGCACCATAATACATAGAAGCCAGTTATTTAATCCAGAGCAGAAAGGGATCATATATCAATAGAGATTTGTACTGTTGCCATGTTTGGGAGGATTAAAGAAAGCTACAGAAATCAGATGCAGGAGTCAGTGTAGGCTAGCCAATGCTGTTGTTACAACTCTGAAGTCTTAAACCACAGAGGTAGATATTTTGCTCAACACATGTATCATGGCTTGGTTGTGGCTCTGCTCACACCATCATCGTCATCATCCTTACTCACGGGCCCAATTGCTGAGGCCTAGAGAAGAAAGAATTCTCAAGGGTTTCAAACCTGTTGTTAAATGCTTCAGCCTGGAAAAGACATGTGTTACTTGTACTTACAATTCATTGACCAGATCTTATCACATAACCTAAATCCAACCACAGGGGGACCAATTAGCAGTATCCTACATTGTGCCTGGTAGATATAGACATGTTTGAACAACCACCTCACTGTGGACTAAGCTTTGCAGCAGAGAAGCAGGACATGTGAATTGCAGACAGAGGAAATAGAATGTGCACAGACACAGAGGGATAAAATCGTTTGGAGTGTTCTGGTAGCTAAAGTACCGGCAGGGCTTAAAATAGAGCTGAAAAGGTAGCCATAAAACCCCATGAGATGGGTACCGTTATGATCTCCATTTCTGAGATGAGAAAATTGAGAACACAACTAGTAAATGGTTGAACTGATATTTGAACTGCTGTAGTCTGATCCTAGCATCTAAACTTTTAATCCTTGTGGTATATTGTCTTTAAGGCATGGAGGGACCACAAAATAGAAGATCTTTAATGCCAAGCTAAAAAGGCTGGCCTCTACAGGCTAAGCAGTAATATTTACAAGTCATGGTGGTGGTTATTTAAAATACATACACTTTTTATCCATATTAAATATATAGGCATATTCTTCTTTCCTAATAAGAAAAGTGGGCCAGGTGCAATGGCTCATGCCTGTAATCCCAGCACTTTGGGAGGCCGAGGTGGGCAGATCACAAGGTCAAGAGATCGAGAACATCCTGGCCAACATGGTGAAACCCCATCTCTACTAAAAATACAAAAATCAGCTGGGCATGATCGTACATGCCTGTAGTCCCAGCTACCTGGGAGGCTGAGGTAGGAGAATCGCTTGAACCCAGAAGGCAGAAGTTGCAGTGAGCCGAGATCATGCCACTGCACTCCAATCTGGTGACAGAGTGAGACTCCACCTCAAAAAAAGAAAAAAAAAAAACAAAGAAAGAAATGTGGTCTCCCCTGATTATTTTTTAAATGGGAGATTCTCTTACTGTATCTTTTCTTTGCCATCTTTTGATATAGAAGAGCTTGCAGGGCAGTATTTCTTTATAGTAAGGAAACAGCCCAAGGATAACTGTTAATGATCACTGAAATTCATTTTCCCCTTGAAGGATACAGTAAGGAATGGTGGGATCTGTGGTAAACTAGAAAGAATCATGTCTCTTGCAAAGTAGGAAGTTGTTGTTCACTTCTATTTTATCATCACATGTGGAAATGTGGAATAATTTAAATATTTTTGATATTTTGTGAAATATTCCTGTTTTAAAATATTGACTTAAAGCATGGCACAAGCCTAATAAAACATATCTGTGGGTCAAAATGCTCATGGGAGCATCAATTTGCATCTTCCATATGGTGGCCAGCTCTAAGATGGCCCCAAATGATCCCACATCCTGGTATTTATTCCTTTGTGTCATCTTTTCCTACATTGAATTAGGACTGGCCTGTGTGAATCAGTAGAATATAGCAGAAGTGACGGTGTGTGACTTCTGAATCTGGCTCTTAAAGGCATTGAGCTTCCACTTTGTTCTCTTAAATCACTCACTCTGAGGACAGCAGTCACCATGCCATGAGGATATTTAAGCTGACTTATGTTGAGGCCCATATAAAAAGGAATACAGGCCCCGGCCTATAGCCAGCATCAATTGGCCAGCTATGTAAGTGAGCCTCCTTGGGTGTGGATCTTTCAGCCCCAGTCAAACCTTCAGGTGAGCACAGCCCCAGCCAATACCTAACTGCAACCTCATGAAAGATCCTGAGCCAGAACCACCTAGCCAAGCTGCTCTCAAATTCTTGACTCATAGAAACCATGAGAGATTGGTAAATGACTATTGTTGTGTAAAGCCAGCCATTAATGAAATATCTCTAAAGGGCCGAATAGGAAATATTTTTGTGTTTATGAACCATATGGTCTCTCTGTCACAGTAATTTAACTCTGCAGAAGCAGCCGTAGACAATACATAAATGAATAGGTGTGGCCATGTTCCAACAAAACTTTATTTAAAAAAACAAGCAGCAGGCCAAATTTGGCCTGAAGATTATAGTTTGTCAACTCTGATTTTAAGCCACTATGTTTTGCGATTTGTCGTGTGGTCATTTATAATGAATTCACTCCCTGAATTTGTGAAGTGGCCTGAATAGATCATGTTTCAGACAAAGCACATTGTTAGTAATTTAGAGGTCAAATTAGAAGAAGCTGATGGCAGTGTAAGCCTGGAAGGGCAACAGTTCTCAGAAGAGACAACAGGCCCAGGCTTGGGCGAGGAGATGTATAAATCCAGGTGAGGAATAACTTGTCTTCTGTGCTCCCTGCCAATCAAAATGACAGGGAAAATGTTAAAACCATAATGGAGACCATTGCCTTTAATTCTCCCTTCAGTGTCTGGTGTTGGCTTGAACAGTCCTGGTAATGAGCAAATGGAGCAGACAGGGAGGAAGCCTTTCCCCCAACAATACTGCAGAAAACTCAAAGAGCCAGCACAATGAGTGTAGGCTCCTCAGTTGGTAACAAGACAGTTGACACCAATTAAGCCATGAGCCCAGAATAAAGAAACACCCTGCGGAAGGTTCTAGGAACACGGGTTGCTGCCCCTTCCATGTACCTTCTGCTGCCTGTTCCTCCATCCCCTCTAAAGACCCCATTTCCACCCCTGTGAGTCAAAGGAGCAGTGGAGCCAGTGCACATAGACAGACCAGAGCCAGAAACATCTGCAATATGATGGGTAAGGAAGTGGGGGTAGGAAAAGAAATAGAGATAGAAGATGGAGAAATAAAAGGGAGGAGAAAAAGGAGGTAAGGGGAGGGACTAGAGAACCAAATGGTCCAGGAGAGGCTGGACACAAGGGTTCAAACAAAGAATCCATTGGGTTCAATTCAAACCCTATGACTCGAACCCCAGGCAGAATCTGGCCACTGTCTTGATCCATCAGTGTGGACCTCATTCTCCAGCAATCTAGGTGATTACAGCTTCTGGATTCCAAATCCACACAAAGCAGGATCAATCTTTCAGTAGTTTTGAGATTCACTCTAATTGGCTCTCAGTTAATGTATCAGTTAATGTACCATATACCTGAACCAATCACGGCAGTTCAGGAAATACCTAATACTGACTGGCTCTCACATCACAGGCCCACATACCTGAACCAATCACCGTGGTCCAGGGAATACCTAACTCTGATTGGCTTGGGATCCACACTCCACCTTCATTCTCCCAAGCTGAAGGAAGGAGAGGGCTGAATTCCACAAAGAAAACCATGACTTTGCCAGAAGAAAAGGGAATGGATGTAAGATGATCCCCTTTGAGTTCTACTTCTAGAAGTTCTACTGCTAGAACTTCTGGGAGAATGATTTGTCAAGCATCTTCCAGTCCAGCACAACCATTATTAGACACTCACTGTGAGAGCTGGAATGGCTGGCTGACAATTTACTTTTTGATCTCTTCCTCTGATCAGGCCCAGAGAGGGAAGGATGTGTCTGCATAGGCACAATTGTAGGCCTTGGGCACCAAGTCCAACATTCTCTGGCAATGAGGTTGGCTACATGAGTCGGGCTCCAAAGGAGTTGATGGGGTGGGTAGGGTTTGTGTGTGTGGAGAGCAGGGAGGACAGAGCTTCTCTCCAAGGGAGCTCTCCCTCTCCAGCTCTCTCTTCCTTTGAGGACCTAAGAGTCTGGTGAGGGAATGAGATAGATACATGAGTGCGATCATGACATTATAGAGGGAAACATTATATAGGGGGTGGGGTCCAAACACAGGCCCTTGCTCAGCTTGGGGAGGTCAAGGAGGCTGCCTGGTAGCAGTGATGTTTGAGTGGAATTTTAAAAGATGAGCACCAGTTAGCTGGAAAGAGGGAAAAGGCCTTCCCAGGGATGAGAACAGCATTTACAGAAGCTCACGATGTGGTTGTAGAACAGTAAATGGCACCATGTGCCTGGATGTGGCAGTGAAGAGTGGGTGATGGGAGCTGAGGATGTTGGCAGGCCCTGGTGACGCAGTTTTCAGTTCTAGAGCTGAAGCTGAGTGAAGCCTTGATGTTCTTCTCCACCTCTGTGGAAACTGGGAAAGGCAGGGGAAGATTTTAGGATGGGAAGTGACAATTTGTAAATATGCAAATAGCTTTGATCTTGGAGGGCTGAAGGCTGATGCAGATGTGTGAATCAGGACTCCTGGTTGTAGAGAGTGGAAGCCAGCCAATTCCAACCACTGGCCCAAGTGCAGTTTAGGAAGGGATCTTGGGGCAACAAATGTTATGGATACAAATTGGTTGTGTGTAGCAGCCATGGGGAGGTGACAATATAATTTGATGTTTTCTTTCTGGAAGACAGTTGGGCAAAATGAGCTAGATTCCACTTCTAGGAATTCATCTAAAGAAAAAGTAAAGATGAGGGCAAAGATTTAGTTTCACAAATGTCCACTGCATCACTGTGTATATAGGAAATAGTAGGAAACAATCTGAATGTCCTACAGTAGAAGCCCAGCTTGTGTAATGAGTCTGATGGTGGACGGCTCTTCAGTCATTCCATCTGCTGCTGTGGTAAGGATTGGTAATTCCCAGGCATTGTCCATGGGCTAAGGCTGCTCTATGAAAAATGTTTTTGCTGTTCTATAGTAAAATCAGGAAAACAGAGCCAACATCAAGATGTTTGTAAAATTTTTTCTTCTATAACATTATCTCTGCTCAACTTCTTTGACTTGGTAATGATAATAAATGTTAACTCATTTCATCTTTCCAAGATGCAAATAACAACAACAACAAAAATTAACAATGGCACAAACAAATAGGGGCTTTTTTTTTTTTTTTAACATGAAAAGAAGTCTGGAGGTAGACACTCCTGGGGAAATATCAGTGTTCACCAATGCCAGGTAGGTAGGGGTCTCTGTGATTCTACAGCCCTTTCTTTCATGGTCCCACCATGGCTGTCACTGTTCTTGGCATAGTGCTCATGTTCAAGGTAGGAAGAGGGAGGATGAAATGGGGCCAATGATTCTTTCCCTTCCTCACATGTCTCATTGGCTAAACTGGGTCATAAGGACACCCTCAGCTGCAAGGGAGTCTAGGAAAGCAAGAATCTGTCAGAGGGAATGGGATTACCATGTCAGGTTTACTAATGATGATTAATTGCCCAGGACAGGGTACATGACCCTCTCAAACAAAACTAAGAAAGGGATAGAGGGGTAGGAAATGGTTACTGAGCAGGCAGCTAGGCATGTCTGCCACATCTAATGAGAAGAAAGTTGGCAACCCTAGGTCAGTCTGCCAACAACCCTAAATTTTTGAAGGTGGAATTTATTGCTCCATGAAATGATGAACACTAGGAAGCACTAGAATAGAGATTTTCAAACCAGATTCCTGTGTTGCCTGGAGTTATTTAGAAGCTGCTATTAGGGCAGGAAGGTGGGAGGAAGGGGTGGAGATACTGGTCCCCAACTTTCTGCCACTTTTACTGGAGTATTATATTGTGCATATGCATGAAATTGTACTTGTTGTACAGTATTGCTCCCTTG
>PVKP010040487.1:0-19433 GCA_004027715.1 Plecturocebus donacophilus
CTGCTTTTTTCCCTTTTACAAGCCCCGAACAAGCTCAGACATGCTCAGGCATGTTCCCCTCTCCCTTGCTCGCACAGCCTGGTCTTCCCTTAAGGAGCCCAGTATGCAAACAAGGTGCTGCAACCATAGCTTCTTAATACCCAATAGCAGCTAAGCCTTAACAACCAATAGCAGCCGAGTTTTAACAACGAATAGCAGTCGAGTCTTAACAACCAATAGCAGGCAAGTAATTCCCGCCAATAACAAGCCAAGTCCTAGGTCAAGGCTTGTAACTTACCCAATAGCAGTCTTGCTCTCCCACAACCAATTGAGCTGTTTCACTCCCTATAAAAACCCCGTCTAAAAATAGACTCACTATAAAAACTCCCTGTCTAAAAATAGACTCACTCCCTATAAAACCCCGTCTGAGAGGAGTCAGTGCGACTTCTCTGGCCCCTCCTGTCCAGACCGCAGAACCTTACCTGGGAGCCTGAATAAATTCCCTTGCATTGGATTATTTTGGTGCTGGCCTCAGTATCTTCGTTTTATTCTCGGAAACAAACCTTACAGTATCTAGACTCCTAGACCAAAGAATTCAGAGGAAGGATTACTCTCCAGGTTTCTAGAATACTGGACCAAAGGATTCAACGGAAGGATTATTCTCCAGGTATCTAGAATCCTGGACCAAAGGATTCACTGGAGGGATTACTCTCCAGGTATGTACAATCCTAGACCAAAGGATTCAGTGGAAGGATTACTCTTCAGGTATCTAGAATCCTGGACCAAAGGATTCAATGGAGGGATTACTCTTCAGGTATCTAGAATCCTGGCCTATGAGATTTCTACTCAACACACTGTTCTTGACCCCTGAGGCACAAGCTCTGGAGCCAGGCAGTACCCTGCCACTGCCCAGCTGGGCAATCATGGGCACAACCTTTACCCTCTCTGAGCGTCAGTTTCTCCATTTTATAAATGAGGAAGACAATATTCATGTCTTCAGTTGCAGTGTACATGGGTCAGAATTTGTGAAACTGCTTAGCACGATGTCTGATCTAGAGGAGGCCAAAGTAAATTATTAGCTCCCTTTGTTCACTTAGCTTTTTGCCACCTGGATGGAATGAAGTTGTTGAATATCTCTGGCTGAGTCTCCTTTTTCTCATCTGTACAAGTTACCCCACCTATCTCACCCACCTGCTGTGACAGTCAAAGCAAGCAAGGATGTCACTGTGAGCATAAGTTGTAGCTGTTATCAACAACTCACCTGTGTAGCATACTCTGCTCTGTTCACTGTGGAGTATGCTGCACAGGTGAGTCGTTAATAACAGCTCCAACTATTAGTAAGTGCTAGTAATAATAACATCAGCCAGCTGTGGTTGGAAGCGGTAGAAGTAACTGCAGCAGACTTGGGAAACAGGATCAGGGCTCAGGTGGTAGTAACAGCAGTGTTTATGATTAACATCATAGCAGTGAGGGTGGCCCATACCTAATACTGCCCCAGTTAGTAGCAGTGGCCATGGCCAGCATGGTCATAGAGGTGGCAGGTACAGTAACAGTAGCGACAGTGAGAGGCTGGTGGCAGGAGAGGTGACAGAGGTAATCACTGTGCTTTAGCCTTGCTGGCCTCCTTTCTGGTAGCAGGCCCATGGATCCTGCTCTCCTGGGAGGTGCTGCAACTTCCTGGGCATCAGTGTTGTACAAAGTGACCAGGCAGCAGAGGAGCATTTCTTCAGGATCCTATTGCTGGGGGAGCCCAGGTGTCCACAGGTGACTGAGCACTGACAGGTGGGCCAAAGGATCCACAGGCCTAATGCTGCAGGCTTCTGATCTGCCAAACGCCTTCCCACATGGCCAATCCTAGGAGCCTTCGAGAATCTCCTGAGCAAAGTTAGGTGTTTTTTCCTCCACTGTCCCTTTAATATTCATTCAACAAATATTCACTGGCACCTACTGCAGGCCCTGAAGAAGAAAAATATGATTCCCAAATTCAAAAAGGCAGCAGCTTTGAAAGCAATCCTCTATGCATCTTCATTACAGCAGGTAGGTTGATGTATTAAGGACATTTATATGGTTGTATTAAGGACATTTATTGGCACCAGTGCTGGTTCCCATCCTTATCTTGTTTGGTACGGAGTCTGGAGGGGCACAACAGCCACTCGCTGGCTGAATCCCATTCATCTAAGAGGTATTTCTGTAGTAGTTACCCAAGGAAAGGCATAGGGAGCAGTAGCTGAGTTCCAATCCCAGCTCACTATGATCTTGGGCAAGATGCTTAATCTCTGCGTCAGTTTGTTCTGAGCATTAACTGAATTATTATTATGAGTAAGCTGTTTAGAATAGTGCTTAGTGTACATAATAATGCTATAGAAGTATTAGGTGTGAAAATGTGCCAGGGATCATACTAGGCACTGTTCATATAGTAATGAGTCGAACAAAGTTCCAGCTGTCATGGAGCTTACATTTTAGCAGGGGAACAGATGAGAAACACATAAATATACATGCCGTGTAGGAAAAGGTGCTATGAGAAATAAAGCAGGGTGCAAAGACAGAGAGTCAGGGGGGCTACTATGCAGGCTGGGGAGGCTTCTCTGGGCAGGTGATATTTGAACATAGGCTTGGATGAAATGAAGTATATGGAAGCCACGTGACTACCTTGGGTAAAAAGGTTCCAGGCAGAGGCAAGAACATGCTTTGCGTGTTCACTAAAAGCCAGGTACGGTGGTTCATGCCTGTAACCCCAGCACTTTGGGAGGCTGAGGCAGGAAGACTGCTTGATCCCAGAAGTTCAAGACCAGCCTGAGCAACATAGTGAGACCCCATCTTTACAAAAAATAACTTAAAAAAATTAGCTGGGTGTAGTGGTGCATGCTTGTAGTCCCAGCAACTTGAGAGGCAGAGGTGGGAGGACTGCTTGAGCTGGAACGTTGAGGCTGCAGTGAGCTGAGATCACACCACTGCACTCTAGCCTGGGCTACAGAGCAAAACCCAATATCGAAAGAAAAAGGAAAGAAAGAAAGAAGGAAAGAGAGAGAGAGAGAGAGAGAGAGAGAGAGAGAAAGGAAAGAAAGAAAAAGAAAAAGAAAGAAAGAAAGAAAAGAAAAGAAAAGAAAAGAGCAAGGGGCCAGTGTGGCTGCAGTGGAGTAATGGTGTCAGTAGTCCAAGGTGAGGTCAGTGAGGTAGCTGGGGTCAGGTTATGCAGAGGCTCTTAGGCCACAGTCAGGATTTGGCTTTTGCTAGGAGTAAAATAGAAAGCCAGTGGAGGGTTTTCAACAAAGAAGTGTGAATCAATCAGAAATCATGTTTTGAAGGATGGCTCCAGGCTCTGCGAGAAGCACAGCCTCTGGAGTGGGAGAAGGCGACAGCAGGGAGACCTGTTACAGGTAGCATATTACATGCAGCTGTGATGGTGGCTGGGGCCACAGTGCTGAGCAGGAGGCGTGGGGAGAAGTAGTGGAATCCTGCTGTCTGTAGGATGTAGACATGACAGAAACTGCTGACAGACTGGATGGAGGTAAGAAAGAAAGAGAACATTCCAGGATGACTCTAAGACTTTTGGCCTCAACAACTGGCAGAATGGAACTGCCATTTGCTAAGTTGAAGAAGTCTGGTAGGAATCAGGACTGGGAAGCCATGAAGGGGAGAATTAACTCTTGGTTAACAGTTGTTAAGCTAGCGATGTGTATTTGCCATCCAAGTGGAGATTCTACTACAGCTGGATACATGAGTCTGGAGAGTTCGTACAAAGAGAGAATCTGGGCTGCTGATAGAAATGAAGGCTCCTTGGTACAGAGTAAGAATGGAGAAGTACAGAAAGAAAAGGGACTGTACTTCTCCACTCTTACTCTGGTATATATATATATATAATCACCTGAATTGAAATGTGAACTGAGGACTGACGACTGAGACCGTCCAGAGTTTGGGGGTCAGAGAGGCGAGAAGGAACAGGTGACTAACAGAGGCACCTGAGGTAGGATGAGTGGAGGACTTGTTTCAAGAGGCTTGTGCTGATGGGTTGAGGAAGATAAGGACTGAAAATGACTATGGGATTCTTCCATGTGAATGAACAGTGAGGCGGTGACCACAGCTGCAGAACCTATCACACAGTGGAGGAAATGGAAGCCATCATCAGAATGCAGGTTGACCGTGTGGCTCTGGGAAGGCCAGCACCATGAAACAGCAGGTACAAACCAAGTCTCCAGTTTTAGAGCCTTGGGAAGTGCAGTCTGACACACAAAGCTTTTAAAATTTTATGAGGGCATCCAGAGGAATAGGAAGAGGAAAAAAGGTAAGCTGGTGGGGAGTGATTTATACACACTGCGGAAGTACATAAATGTTGCTGAGGGCTCCGGGCACCCTGTAGGAGCCATTGTGAGGTCAATGGTGAGACGGTTCTACGTCCAGACGCAATGCCATCTGGCCAGACGGCCCCTCAGCCAGTGAGCATGTTTCATCTCCCTCGGGTTACCAGGAGAAGTAGATAAAGTTGGTGACTTATTTATTGTTTTCTGTTTCACATTTCAATTCAGTTGATTATATATATGTGCTTTCTAAAATTGTCCTCATTCCAACTCCTGGTGTTCTATGGGACAGAGTGCATTCACAGAGCCTCTGGGGGGCCAGGCAGAGGGAGTGGCCAGCGTGTGGAAAGAACACCCTTTGACATCAGACTTAAGGAGAATCCCTCACGCCATCACATACCACCTGGGAGATGTTGAACAAATAAGAGCCTCCCCAAACTCTACACGGGTTTCCTGGATGTTGTCTTTTGAGGAAAGCCCTACTTATATCTGCCCTTAGCCCAGGCTGGCATAGGTTCTCTTTACAGCCATTCTTTTCATGCATCTGGCCTCACATTTCAGTGCTTGAGAGCTTTTTGACACTGGGCTATCAGCTTTTTGAGGGGAGCCCCTGTGTTTGATTTGACAATGAGTACACTGCACACAGAAGTTGCTGAATATGCAGTTGTTGAATAAATGCACAGTCGCTACCTTCCTAGGGTATTCCAGGGACTGAAAGAGAAGAGTTATGAGAAAGTTCCCCGCCCACAAATGAGCAGAGTCAGGGCTCAGGCTTGTCTGCAAACTGCCTGGATTCACCAGAGGGGTAGGACTCTGTGAGGGTCCAACTTCTCTGGCTGCTCCAGGATGCTGGCTTTGGTGATGGGATCACTGAAAAGTGATTTGTGAGACAATGGCCTTCCAGGCCTGGCATTATCTTCCTAGTTGAGAATAGGTCTCCCATGCCCCAAACCCCCAGATAACCTGCTGTGGATCTTCCCTTTGAGAGTTGATTGTGCTCCTCCCTGAACTTACTTATATTCTCTGCCTATATTCATTCATTTGTATTCTTTCTTTACTGCAATGATTCAAATAGTATTATTGAGTGCTCAGCGCATGGGCAGGCACCGTTCTGTATGCCAAGGATACGGTGATACGCAGTGTGGCAGGGTTGGGGGGTGGTGTTGTGGATGCAGCCAGCAAGAATACTTAGGACTCTGCAATTGAGAGCCAAGCCACCTTGGTTCACATCCTGGCTCTGACACTTAGTAGTGTGACCTTTGGCAAGTTACTGAACTTCTCTGTGCCTCAATTTCAATATCTATAATAGAGATATAATGGTACTTGGTTACTGGGTTTGGGAGGATTAAATACATTCATCACATAAAGTGCTTTGAACAGTGCTTGGCACATGGCAGACACTCAGTAAGTTCTTGCTATTCTCATAGCAGTGGGAACAGCCAAGTCGCTAACCTCACAGGGATTACATTCCAGTGGGAAGACACACAATAAGCACAAGGACAAGGAGCTACCTAGTAGCAAGGGCCACAGAGCACAGCAGAGTAAGAAGATGGAATAGAATGGGACCAGGGTGTGCTATGTGAGATATGGCAGTCAGGAGGGCTTCTCTGAGGAGGTGATATTTCAGCAGGGGACTGAGTGAATTTCGGACCATCTAGGACCAAGTCATGTGTCAGTGAGCATCCCACCGGCAGTATTGTGAGTTCTGGTAGTGAAGGAGCATATTTCCAGTAGAATGAACAAGCTAGGAGCAAAGAATAGGGACAGGGACGTGAACACGATGTACCACTCCTTCCACAAAGAATCTGGGGCACCTGACACATTGCCCTACAACCTGTGCTGAGGACACAGACATGGCTCAGATGGCACTCCTGCCCTCAGGGGAGTGGCCAGACATGGCTACAGACAACCAGAATCCGTGCAAGGGCAGGGGCCAGCTCCAGGCTCCAGGCTCCAGGCCTCCTGCTCCACCACCCTTGTCCTGGCTCAGCTTTCTTCATAACAAGGGATCTAAACACGCATCTCAAAAGGTTGGGAGATACTCAAAAAGTCCTGGGGACAAAATCAGATCGTGCAGCCCCTGGCTCAGCCCAAGGATATAGATTTCATATTCAGCAAAGGACTCCACTGCCCCTCCCTCCCTCCCTTAACAGGCAGGGATGAAGACCTGAGTTTCACAGCCTGAGCCCCACGCTGGACCCAGAGGATGAGCCCAGGGGGCGTGGATAGCCTCGTGCGCCCCCCCCCACCCTCCCAGCCAGGAAGCCCAGCCCAACAACCGCTTCTCACTGAAGTTACCATAAAGCACAGCCTGTATCTGATCACTGTGTGAGCACGGAGCGAGCTGTGGGTTGCTCTGCTGAGCGGAGGGAAGCATGTACATTTCCAAGTTCAACCTTGATGCCTGGCAGTGCGTGCCCTGGGACTGCCCAGCCTAGAACCCACTGCCCCCCTCCCACCACAGTTAGAGAAAGGCTCCTTGTTGAGGAGAGGAGCTGGTCAGGCTGCCCTCAGGTCTCACTTCCCCAAGGACCAGGTGTTTTACTCGGCAGCAGACCAGAGCTGTCCTGGAACCAGCCCTGTGCAGACTTTGTCACCCCGTCCATCAGCCTGGCTTGGCTGCAGGGCCCAAGGTGGCGGGAGACAGAGTTCACTCCTCATTTATTTCCAGCATCCACTCTGGGGAGGTTGGATTAAAAGTCTCCTGGAATGACAGTGCCAGAAAGCCCTTGGGTGATCCTCTGGGTTGAAAGGGACCTGTAGGGCAGAGATTTCCTCAGGTCCCACTGCTGAGGAGGGAGGGGCAGAGATGGTGCTGGCAGTGATCCGTGCCCACCCCCTCAAAGTTTCCAGGCCTGCCTTCTCATACCAGTGTTTGCTTTCCCCCGGGCCTGCTCATATTCCCCATCATTGGGACTTGCCCCACCAGTGAAGGGGGGAAGGCTCCTGTGTGCCTTGGCCCTAGATGGCAGGACTCATTCCAGCAGTGGCTGTTGGGGGCATGGTGCCCAGCACGGGGCTGCACAGGCCCATATTGTGATCTCCAGCCCCTAAACCACAGGCTGTCCCTGCATCTGTCAAGTGTGATCTCTCCCAGCCCCTGCTGGCCCCTCCAAACAAGCTATCTTTATGAAATGCAATGACTGCCCTCCATATATTAAAATAACACCTCCCCAGGAAGGACCTCACGTCAGGGCTGCTGCACAAAGGGACATTCACAGGATGGCAGAGGGAAGCCAGTGGAGGCTTGGCCCAGGGCCTAGAGGGAAGAGACGATGGGGAGTTTGGGGGTCTGGGGTTACAGAGAGAAAGGAGGGTTAAGGGAGGCAGGGATGGGGGCTGTGGAGGCTCAGGGCTAACAAAGAAACTCTGGGTTCAACAGAGCCACACAGCACACTCCACACTGATGAAGGAGACCCTGGATTTGGCTGTTTCTAGCCTGGGTCCAAATGCCATGGCCTGTACTGCCCAAGCCTCCCTCTGGAACCCAAACAGAGATGCTGGTGGGAAGTGGGGATTGAAGAGGCCTCAGATGCTAGGATCTGCATCCCAGAGATGTTGTAGTGAGAGTGGGCACCGAAGCCCAGTCTGTGCGCCGCTGAAATCAGGCAGGCTCAGGGAACTGGGCTTGCCAGCCTGTGTGTGTCCAGCCTACTCCGAGGCACTTCCACCTCTTGGCCTAGGGAATACATTCTAGATTCAGACTGGTCTGGGTTCTGATCCTGGTACTGCCACTTCTTGGGTAAGAAACTCCATCTCCCTTGGCATCAGTTTCCTCATCTGAAAAGTGGGAATCATGACAACTGATTTAAAAGATGTGTCATGAGGATTAAGCAAGGTATTGCCAGTAAAAGTAGTTGCACATAGTAGGCTCTCCCTCTCTCTCTCTAACACATATATACTGAGCCCCTAGTATATGTTGAGCACTGTTTTCAGTACGTGGGATATTCAGCATACGACAGACCCAAATCCCTGCTCTCCTGGATCTCACAAGGTATTGTATACGAAAGGTAAGATGGCCAATAAATATAAAACATAGCAAGTAAATTATATGACATGTTAGATGACAGGAAGTGTTATGGGAAAGGAGAAAGTGGAGCAAGAACAGGGGACAGGTGCACTGGGCTGCAGTTTTAAATGGAGCAGTCGTTGAGAAGGTGATATTTGAATAGACACATAAGAGATGAGGGAGAGCAAAAGCCCTGAGATAAGATCATGGCTGGCATGTCCCAGAAACAGCAAGGAAGCCAGCATGGCTGAAGGTGAGGTAGGAGACGAACAGAGAGGAAGCGAGCTGGGTGCAGCTGATCATTTTGGACCTTGTGGGCTACTGTACAGCTACTTCCCAGGTGGCCATCGAAGGAGTAGCCCGCAGAATGGCCCTGTTGGATGAGAAGGAGCTCACTGAGCTAAGAAGCAGACAGGCTCGGAGGTGTATCCAGAAAAGAGCCTCTTCCATAGGGGGAGAAGCCTAGAGGGCAGCTGGAAGGATGGAAAGTTTTTGATGTGAATTTTGCTGAAAGGTGAATTGCATCTGAGGAAGAAATAGCTCTTCTTTTAAAAGGCAAGGTAGAGCCACCATATCTCAGATCCTGTATTCATTACTTTTCTTCCTAACTACATACCTGCCCTTATCACAGCTCAATCAGTTTCCTCCCTGCCCTTCATTATACCACGCATGTGTGTACACACGTGCACACACATACAGACACACACACACACATCTGACCTGCCCCTGACCAGCTATAGAGCAGGAACCCAATGGGCCAGCTACTGGAGATGACCTACTCCACTTCTCTGAGCCTCTGTGTTCTTAAGCTGGAACTGACCATATCTTTCTTACAGGGTTGATTATTGGTAAGGATTAAACTAATATGCAAAAATCCCTGGCACAATACAGCATCCTTTACAAACGGAAGAGCCAGCTATTGACCTGATGCAAGAAAAAACCCTGCAAGTTACTTTTATCCTATAAGAATTTTTCTTCAGTCTCCACGCTGTCCTAATTTACTGATAATCACTCTATCAACACACAGTAGGGTGGCACAGAACACTGGCTCAGAACATTTTTGTTAGATGAATGAATGAGCAGATGAAGGAAGGGAAGAATCCAGGCATAAAGGCAGGCAGGTAAGCACCAGTGAGGAATGTGGAGGAGGCAACTTGTCAAGCAGGGACTAAGGTGGCAGCAGCACTGCAGCCCTGAGCCCTAACAACGGCGGAGGCAGCGACTGGCGAGAAAACAGTCACAACCTCCCCGCTTCCCAGAGGCCTCCGCCCCAATCTTTGAACCAGGGCTGCTCTAGCTCTCCCTCTGGTAAAAGTCACTGCCCTCTCACTTAGGTGCCATTAGGACGCTAATGACGAGTGATTAGGCCTGCTTGGAGACTCGCATTTGACTGACCTCATGATGGCAGGGGTTTGCCTGGAGGCCAGGAAAGAAAAACACACAGAAAAGGAGAGACTCAGGGAGCTGAGGCCCAGCTCAGGGTCTGACGGGAAGTCAGGGAGGCACGGGTGGGCACAGCCAAGAGCAAGGCAGGGGCTCTGCGTCTTCAAGGTGGCTTTTTGAAGCCAGAAAGAACCTTGATGGTCCTATGAGCTTGAACTCCCTTATCCACAATTCTGAAATCCAAAAAGCTCTCAAGGATGTCTTTGGTAACTTGACCTGAACGTATCCAAGGCTACATATATATAGCCTTGATCTCTCCCGCTTTTTGTGAATACTCGTGTTTTGCTGCACAAATATTAATGTATTTGATTAAGAATGCTACTCCAGGCTACAATGGAGTGTTAAGTGATGTATGGATATATACCATATTTTGCCATCTAACATCCAGAAAATTCTGAATTCTGAAACAGATGTGACTTCACGGGCTTTGGGTGAGATTGTAGGTCTACTCTACTCAGTTGCGGATTTCTTTAAACTGCTTATTCCTCCACTGACTCATTCATTTGTTCTTTCGTTCATTCAGTCTTCACAGCCTTCAGCACCTACGTGTATCCTTTTGCTGTTGGAGAAGGCCCTAGTCATCCACTTTTTTCCTCAGGAGTTGCCCTCTGGATGGGAGACCCTGGCCCAGGTCCAGAAGGGCTCATCTTACGTATCCTTCTGTCTTTGCACTTGTCCACTGGGCTGTGCCCTGTGTTTCCATCTGACTTCCACCCCAGGCGGGGGTTCCTATGTGCACAGGGCATGATCTTCTGCTTGCCCCACAGAGCTTGGCGTGCATGTTGGTCCCTGCAAGTGGAGTGCCCTCAGCACCCTCCTATAGACACGGAGAAGGCCCCGACCCTGTTCTTATGGACATCTGGAGCAGCAAGCCACCTAGAGTGGGACCTAGAGAATCACAGAACAGTAGGGCAAGCAGGACCTGCCAGCACTTCTGGGTCAGCCTCTTCTTGTGCTTTGGTTGCCTCAAGTAAGGCCCTGCAAGGCCACCTGACACTGCTGTGGCCCACTCCTTTACGTACCATGCCACCTCTGGAAAACTGCTGTCTGATAAGAGGATATCCACCAAAACTCATGGCACTCTGCCCGTGAATCTTGGGAGCAGTGAGAGATGCAATCATTCAAAGAGGGGGAAACCAGGGAAGGCCTTCTGGAGGAGGTACTATTAGAACATTTTGAAGAAGAAAAAGGATTTTGGTAAGCCCTGTGTGTTTGTGCAGTGGCGGCGGTGGTGGTGTGCGTGTGTGGTGGGTAGATACGGCATTCCAAGGGAAGCTCTTGGAAACGACAGCGGGCCCTGGTTGTGGTGCACAGGGCGAGGCAGCCCCCAGCTCCCTTGTTGCCCCAGCTACTGTCAGAGGCAGCCTTCCATCATCAGTCTCTTTTGCCCCAGTTGCAGAGCCTCGTTGCTCAAGGTTGGGCCCTTCCATGCATGGCCCATATCTAATGAGAGCCAATCCGATGAGGAATAAAGGCAGGTATGCAAAGCCCCAGCCAGCTAGTTCAGATCCAAGCTTCCCCGTGGAAAGTGCCTGGGCCTGCATCTCAGCTTGACTTCTCCCTCTGCCCAATTTGTTTTCTCTTCCCTAATAAATATGGGTGGAAACTGCCTCAGAGTCTGCTTCCCAGAGAACTCACTTGCCAGACTTGGGGGGCTCAGAAGAGGGTGCGTAGAGGGACTGTTGGCAGATTGGGGTGGAGAGGCAGGATCTGGCTAGCCCACAGTACTCTCTCTTCCCATTTGGGCTTAGAGTTCCTAACACAAGGCCCACTTGCTCTCACAGGACTTTACAAGAGGGTGCTAAAGCCAAGAGTTGGCAGGAACTGGGCACATGCACCTGCCAGGCACTCTGTTAGGTGCTTGGTGCCTGTTACTTAGTGGGATCTTCACACCGACTCTACGTGTAGGTTTTACAACTCCTTATCTTTAATAGATGAAGGAACTGAACATGAGGAGTTTCCATCATTGCCAAAGTCATGCAGCTAGAAAGCAGGAGCACCTAAAACTGAATGCAGGTCTGATGCCAGATACAAGCCTGTGTATTTCCTCCAAGAACGCTGTTATTTCTGATGGCCAAACCTGTTCAGAATTTCTACATTCACTAAATGAGCTAAGTAAAAACTTAGTTTTCCTTTCTTGGTGTCAGCTGAGTGCTCAGACTGTGGCCAGTATCACAGCTCTGTGCCTCACCTGATATCAAGGTCCAGGTGTGTGTGTGATTTTGGGTTCAGTCTGAGACCACAGGAAAGCATTTTTGTCTCAGTAAAATTAACTACCCATGACACTATTGGAGGGCCATCCTGCTTTCTCAATCTAAACACCATCTTTTAAAAGAGAAAGAAAGCAGAAAGGGGCGGGAGTGGGCGCCAAGGAGTAAGGAGACGGATTTGCAGGGGTTCTATTCAACCTTTTATCCATCACCAAAACCCTCCATCATTAGGTTAGCTGTGCCCGTCTGTCCCATAACATTTACAGACAATCATAAAAGGGAGGGTAATGACTGCAATTACAGCTGAAGGACTGGTTTAATGAATATTAAACAGCTTTGAACATCAAAGTATTGGCTAAAGTGGAAACCTAATATCTCTCCACTCAGCCCCTGCCGCCCTGCAAAAGGGTAAGGCAGATGGCCTGGCCTTCTGCAGGGCTGTCAGGAACAATTTGCAAGAGTCACCAAGTGGCACTTTGAACAAGTCCTTCTGCCTGGAGGCCAGCCCAAGAAATAAGGGGATCTGCCATTATCTTCTCTGCAGCAATCGGCGGGGGGAATGCAGCCATCTCACAGAGGAAACGTAGAGTCCATGAGAAGCAGAGTCTCCCCTCCTAGGGAAGTCCACTCAGGTAGAACCACAGGGAAGCTCTTGCTCAGCCAGCATGGCTTGGAGGCCTGGGGCGCGGACAGCCTGCTTTCACCCCTCCACCCCTCCCAGCCCCTTTCCTGACCCGGTGTTCATACAAGTCCTCTGCCTACAGTCTGGCTGCTATTCAACAGCCTCCACCTTCCTGATTGCACTCATTCATTCAGATATTTCCAGAGCTGAACAAGACATAGCTCCTGCACTCAAGGAGTTCATGGTCTAATGGAAGCAACAGATATATTAAAGAAGTAACACTGATACAGATTGAGTGAGTACAGTCATGGGGGCAGACTCCTCGGGAAAAGCGGTTCAGGCCAATGGAGCAGAATAGGTAAACAGGCGGGTCTGGGTCCTCAAAGAACCCAGGGTCTAGTTAGGGGGATAGGCATGTTGGCAGTCTGTGGGACAAGCGTCATGTGAAAATCCAGGATGTGGGGCAGTTGGGGCTCCTTGAACAATCAAAGAAGGCTTCACAGAGGAGGTGACACGGAAACTGAACACAGAAAAGGAAGAAACTCATCTGTAGGGCAAGAAGGCACAGGGTGCTCTAGAAACAGGCAGCTACTGTCCTGCTAAGTCTCCTCCTGATACCTCCGCCCACTTTTCTGCCCACTCTCCCAGCACAACCTTCATCTGGCCAGCCCCTCCCAGTTGCCCCAGTGTCTGCGGTTCATGAATGGCCAAACACTTTGACCAAGCCTCCCACAATGTGCATCTTCCCTGGTTGGCCCTGACTGGTCTTTACCAAGACTTTACCTGGGACAGGTGATGTGCTCACTGCTTTCTCATAGGACCCTTGGAATCTTGTGGCTTATGGTTCTGAGGAGACTTCTAACTCTTCTCCTGTAACCAAGATCTTGAAAACCAGGGGCATGATAGGTGTTGATAAAATGGTGGGATGAAAGAGAAATCTCTGTGTTCCCAGGGTGACCGCCAAGCAGATGGGCAAACAGGGGTTCCAGAGAAGAACTGAGATCCACGGGAAGGAGTCAAGGGTCCTCAGGCCCTTTAGGATCCACAGCAGCTCTATATTCTAAGGCCAGTGCTGGGCAACTTGACTTCCTGTGGATGGAAATTCTTTCTTTAAGAGACAAGGTCTTGCTGTGACACCCATGCCAGACTTTTTCATGCCTCATGGCCCCTTCTGCCTGGAAAGTCATTCCCCTCTTCTCTGTCTGGGTTCACAAAGCCACTCAAGAGCCACCTCCTTGGAGGAGTGTTCCCCAGGCTGAGTGAGATGCCTCCTCCTGTCCCCCAGAGCTGTTGGGCTTCCCCTGGTCATGGCACTCACTATGCACAGTGCTGTTTATTTATGTGTCTTTCTCAGCTTCTGTTGGAGGGTACCCTTGAGAGTATGCATCAAATTGCCTGGGGGCTTCTATACACCTCTTCCACCTGCAACTTTCGCACACCCTCTGCCTAGGGGCTTCTAACCATCCCCTGTGCCTTGCCATTCACAGAGACCCACCTGTGCCTCTCCCACTGCCCACCTGTGCCTCAGGGTCTTGGTGTGAAGACCTCCTGTGAAGTAGTGGGTAAGAAAAAGCATTGGGAATCATTTTTAGAGCAGGAGCTCCTTGAGGGGAAGGAACTTTGTCTACACCACGTCTGTGCCCCCAGCACCCAGCAGAGCCAGGCACAGAGATGAGGTGAGGCCTGTGTGAGGAGAGAGGGAGGGAGGCGCTGGGAATTTCCTGCGGGGTGGAGTCAAGAATTGAGACCCTGAGAAAATACTTGGAAGGGAAGCCAAAGCTGGAGCTCCATCACTGCAGGGCTTCCTGGTCAGGGGCAGTGAGTTAGCCCGGTTCTGAACCCAGACTGCAGGCAGGTGGAGGAGTTCCCTTTCCAAATCCCCCAGGGTCGCAATGCCTCTCATTACCATAAATGAGAATGGCTGCTAAATCCTGCATTAGGCTGAAAACTTAACACCCAGTAAATATTTATTGATCACATGTAACTCTGATTAACCCTTAGACCACCAGGGGCTCGCCAGTCCAGGCTGCAGGATCTGCCTGCCTGCTCCGGTTTGGTAAGATCAGGTCACTCTCCTGCCTCTGCCTCCTGCTCTGAGGAGTCTCTCCTTAGCCCACACCCACTGTGCACACCCCTTGGGCCAGGCCCTGTGTGATGAACCCATGAACTCATTCTGGGGAAGAAAAGAGACAGACATATTTCCTCCAAACCTAACTTGAGCACAAACTAAAATAAGGCCTGCAGAAGAAGCTGTAACAGGGTACCGATTGTGAGAGTTGAAAAGTGGAGTGATGTTTGCAGAGGGGAAATGAGGGAAGGCTTCCTGAAGGAGGAGGGATCTGAACCTAACCTTGAAAGATGGGTGGGAAGAATGTGGTAATAGATCAGGGTCTTGGAGGCTATTAAAAGAGATGGAAATAAGGTGACCAGTGGCTGCGATGAGGGAAGCACAGGGTGTGGTGGAGAAAGCACTGGTGGCTGTGAAGCAGGCAGAGGAAATCAGTTTAGATTGTACTCAGTAAGTGAAGACATTGATGTGATGGGTCCTTTCCCATCCTGGGGCAACTCTTATTAGAGCAAATATTCAACCCCTGACGGAAACCGCAGCACTGTGTTACAGCAGTGGAGCAGTCCCACTAACCATGTGCGCAGGGTGCCAGCGCTCTCGCTCTTCACCGGAGAGAATCTCATCTTCACAGCAGGATCATGCACTCCCAGTGGAGAGACCATGCGGCCTCCTTTCTCTCCTGCAGTCTAGCACAGGAGAGGGGGAGGGTCCTGGAAAGCCATGTTGACCCACAGCCCCGTTCCTCCCTATCATACTTGCCTCCAGGCCAGAAATCCACCATTAATGCTGGTCTTTTGAGTTAAGCATTACCCTCCATATATTATATCTTCAATCTGCTTTCAAAATATGATATCCTCTGTGCTCTCTCCCAATACAGGCTGACTCCTAATGCTCCAAATCACTTACATTACATTCAGTATGCCTCCCTGAAAATTAATCAGATTTTAGTTAACATACTCTAATTCTACCAAAACCAGCTGATATGTTGAGCCCATAGCCTGGGCTCTCAGTGGAGGACACAAAGGTAGACACAGGCTGAGCCTGCTCTTGGGGAGCTCATGGTCAAAGGGGAGGAGAGGAGACAGGGCACAAGTAACTGGAAAGAGGGAGAAATCATGACTGCCAAAGCAGGGCTTCATGGGCAAGGAGTGCTTGAGAAAAGCAAATGAAACGAGGCCACACATGTATAAACGTCCGGCTCATGCCTGGAGGGCAGCAGGTTCTCAGTAAATAGTAGCTAAATTTAAACTCCATTCCTTCATTTTTCTCAGAGATTTGAAGACCTGGGGACTACTAAGGTGTGAGGAGCAATGAGAACCAACTTCCCAGAGGAGCAGGGCTGGCAGCTGGGGTGGGGAAGGGAGGGGTAGCTAGCTGTCTGAACAGGGAAGTGAGGTGTCTGAAGGTTCCCCCAACCCGGCCTTATCTTTGGGCCTGTTTCTTGTTGGGGTCTTGGGGAGGAGGTGTTGCAACCTACCCCATTCCATGCAGCAGAAATACACTAGCACCCTACATCTACATGGTTCCCTAGCCACCCCTGCCCCCAGCCTTTCACGGCTGTGCCTCCACTTCATATAAGAAATCTGCAATTAGCTGGGGGTGGTGGCACACGCCTGTTGTCTCAGCTACTCGGGAGGCTGAGGCAGGAGAATTGCTTGAACCCGGGAGGCAGAGGTTGCAGTGAGCCAAGATCGTGCCATTGCACTCCAGCCTGGCACCTGGGGACGGAGCGAGACTGTCTCAAAAAAAAAAAAAAAGAGAGAGAGAGAGAGAAATCTGCACTTCACATCCTTTGCACCTGATGCCACAATTCTTCCACTCTGCTGCTCTACATAAGCCCTCTTGATAGTCTCTTTCTTTCTCTGCGTGTCTCTCTCTGCCTCCTTCCCCCTCTCTCTTTTCTTTCTCTCTCTCCCTCCCCTCTGTCCCCAGCTCTCCATCTCTCCGGCACATGGTGTGAGAGAATCCAGCCATACATATTTGGGAAGGGTCGCCTCACTGGCTCCCAGCACTGAACCAGCTGCAGAGAGAGTGAGAAGCGCAAGGCGAGCTTTGATTCTGGGAAGGGCTCCCTGACGGCTGCTGCTTCCTGTCTGGAATCTCACCAGCCTCTGCCCCTTGTACTTGCCCCTCTTAGCCTCAGCACTCCACATGACTCCTGGGCTTAAAGGTCTTCACAGCACTCCTGCCATATCTCATTTTTTTTAACGCCCAGAAACAAGTAAACAATGGCTCAGAGGGTGGCACACACTTGCTCAAGGTCATAGCACAGGCCATGGCAGAGCTGGGATCGGAAGCCAGATTTCCTGAGTGCTCCCCACTTCAGTGCCCCTCCTGTGGCACTGACTGCGGCCCCATAAAAGACACAGTATTGGCTACATCGTGTGGCATGCACAGTGCACCAGCCACAGGACTCTGTGCTTTGCATGACTCATTGAAGAAACATAACTCATTTATAGTGAGTTACAGTCTTGATAGCCCTATGAGGTGGATACTATTATTTTCCCTATTTCACAGATGAGAAAACTTCGGCTCAGAGAGGTTAAGGAACTTGTTTAAGGTCAACAGCAGTGAGCACACATTAGAGTTTGATTCATTCCAGGCTTTCTTGCACCAAGCTCCATGCTCTTAGCCATGGTGAGATAATGCCTTTCTGAGAACCCAGGAATTCCAATCCCAGTCTTCAGGTTGCCTTCTCTCTCCTCTTCTCAGCTCCATTCTCCCTGATAAGACTGGAGTGTAGCAGGTCTCCGTCAAACCTCCCCATGGGATGAGACTGATTCCCCAAGCCTAGACGGGTAATGCTGCAACCCCGCTCGGTAGCAGCCTGGCTGGAGGCTGTCAGCCAGCTGTCAACCACACCACAGGGAAAGCTGGATTTCTCCACAGCTGCCCCTGCAGTTCAAAGGAACAGGGGCCCAGAATCTTGGCTAGGATGGCCTGTATTATGACAGGTCCAGGAACCTTAAAAGCAAAAGACAGCTTAATAATGCAGCAGAGAAAACACAAGTCCTTTGGCCTGGCTCTTGAGGGCAGCCAGAAGCTTAGCAGGGGACCTGCCAGTGCCAATCCCTTGTGCTGTCGGTCCCCCTCTGGCAACAGGCACAATGTTGGAAAACACGGAGCCTGCCCAGTTTCAGCCCCTTCCCTGGACAGTGATGGCCTGCTCCCTGGAATAGGCTTGGCGGTCTCCTGCCTGCACATGACGGGCAGCCCATGAGAGCACCAGCCGGGTGTTGGCATGGGGAGGGGAGGGAGGGGGAGTCTGGCTCCAATAACGCACGTTTTCTAGGCACAGAAATGTGGCCATTCAGGCAAAGATGCCGTAAGCTCCAGCAGCTGGGGCTGCGGGCCCCAGGCCGCCTTCACAGATACACTTTCATGCTTATTAGAAACACTTGCTTTCATGACCAGGGATTTGTTCCTTAGTCGGGCTGGGCTACTAGCATAGCTTTTTACAAGAGAGTCATGGTCATTGAGTTTGGTTTCCTAGCTCTCCTCAAGCTCTGAATAATGGAGATATTAAAGCAAGAACAGGTGGGCCCACCTCTCTTAAAGAGAACTTCTGAGAACAGGAATTGATATAATATCAAAAAGTATTTGTGAGTATCTATTCTGTACCTTGCACCTACCAGGTAACTTTCACGTTTCCTATGTTCCTTCCACTTAATAGATGAGGAAACTGAGACTCCAACATAAGTGAGGGCTTGCAGTTGCCCTGTAAATAGGGAGGGGAACTGGGATTTGAACCTGGTTTGTATGACTTTAGGGCCTGGTGCTTTCTTCATTACGCCACGTCAGGAGGGAGAAGCCAGTTCCCGGGGCATTCATGTTTGTTCTCACTCTTTATCTATCTAAAGGAGGAGGATCCCAGGTCACTGTAGACCATGAGAAAAGCAAAAGAAGGAGCCCTGATTCTAGAAGTCAAGTTGGTAGGAAAACCCTCACCGTGTTTCCTTTGGCCTGCATCCCTTCTGTGTAATGACTGATTAAAAGAACAGAGCTTTAACGGTCTTTCTAGCAATAATGTTAACTGCAGGATTCACTGGCGTCCTCATGTCTTAGAACCCACTTGGGAAGGCAAATTGGGATACCTGGTTGTGGGTGGAACAAGGAGAGGGACTAAAGTTTTTGCCTCTTCTCTTCCTCCAAAGTTTCTGTATTTCTTTTCTTTTCTCTTTCAAAAGTAACCTGAGAAGTTTTCTCTTCCATGAAACTGTGGAAACCTGGGAATGATCTACACGTGCTCTGTGGCCTTTAGAAATGAGACCATGGATATGAACTTAGCAGTAGTGGGAAGAGGTTCATGATATACAGTGAACTGAACACAGGAAGTTTCTGAAGAGTATGGATAATAATAATCCCACTTTCATAACTACGTATTCATCTATATGCACATATATAGACACAGATTTGCAAAGGGAAATGTCTAGAAGGATGTACATCAAATGTTAATCATGGTTATCCTACCAGATGGTAGAATTTTATAATTTTTTTGTTTATGCCTTTTATGATGATTATATACTATATAACAGTACACGCTTACACGCTAGTATGGTTTGTTTTTAAAAAGAGGGAAACATTTGCAATCAGATAATTGATTGGGAGAACTCAGGCCAATCAAGGAGTCCTCTGGGCTTCAGCTTCGTCATCTGTAAAATGGGCTCTCTACCCCACCTCCAGAGCTGATGCAAGGGTTGGACAAATTCCATGAAGGGGCGTGGTGCCCGGGATGACCCAGTCTGCTGAGGCTCCTATTCTCTCCCTCCTGTGCCGCTCCCTCACTTTCCCTCCCTCTCCCTCCCTC
>PVKP010040488.1:0-19440 GCA_004027715.1 Plecturocebus donacophilus
GGAAGGGAAGGAGGAGGAGGAGGGAGGGAGTACATGGAGGATGTGGAGGAGATGGAGGAGGAAGAGGAGGAGGAGTAGTGCTGTCCTTCTGGCTGGGGCAAACCCTGAGGCCATGGTCAGGGTGAAGAAGGAGGATTGGAAAGTCGGGGGCACAGGCAGGATGAGGTCTCACAGTTCTGGGGGGCAGTGTGGCGGCCGGTCCATCCGATGTCCCTCCCGCAGCAGCGAGAACAGCTCCTCCACCGGGATGCCAGGGTATGGGGAGCCCCCGAGGGTGAAGATCTCCCACAGCAGGATCCCAAAAGACCACCTGGAGACAGGGCCAGGGCTCAGTGGGGCTCAGTGCCCTCCCTACAACCAAGGTTAGAATGGGGGAACCCCACAGGTACAATCCACCACAGCTGGTGAGGAATGGACTCCCCACTGAGTCCGGTCCCACTTGGGTCCCAGGCCAAATCCGAAGGAGCCCTCGAGCACCTGACTCCTGGGGCCATGTGACTAGGCAGTGTCTTGCCCTTTTTGCGGAGTAGGACAGTGACCGCTGGCAGGACTCACACGTCACTCTGGTGTGTGTACACTCGGTCAAACAAGGCCTCGGGTGCCATCCACTTGACAGGCAGGCGGCCCTGGAGAGGAGGTGGGGGGCCTCAGTACAGAGTCCCACAGGTCCCCAAGCCTGCCAGCCCCAGGCCCAGCCCCTTCTACCCCCATCCAGTTCTGCCCATCTCCCTCACATTGCTGGTTTTCTTATAGTAGTCAATGTGGTGGACACCCCGGGCCAGCCCAAAGTCAGCAATCTTCATCACATTGTCCTCGGTCACCAGCACGTTGCGGGCAGCCAGGTCCCGGTGGATACACTGTGAGGGAGGAGGAGCTTGGGTGCATTAGGACTCCTGGCTAGGAGCTGAGCACATACCACCCACCAGCAGGCCTGGGGGCAGGGGCCCTCCACCCACTTTACAGACAAGGAGGTTGAGGTTTAGAAAGGGGGAGCACCCTCTCCTGCATCCCCTCTCCCCTCTCCTGCATCCCCTCTCCCCTCTCTGAGCCTATGGGCGAGGCAAGTGTGAGGAACAAGTGGGGCATTCGGGAAGGTGTGAAAGCCTGGGGACATTGAGGTGGGGTAATGAAAAAGAGCAGAGAGGGAGAAGTTGGGGACATTTAATGCCACAGGCCTGAAAGACTGGAGATGGAGAGATTGACAGGGGCCCAGAGCCCCACCGCCTATACCTTCCGAGACTCCAGATACTGCATGCCTCGGGCCACCTGGTAGGCGCAAGAGACCAGGACCGGGAAGGACAGCGGCCCCTCACTGCTTCGAGGACCGTCAGGGCTGAGGTCGGGGCCTGGGGGGCGCCGGGCCCGTAGGAACTCCCGCAGGTTTCCCTTGGCGGCGCACTCCACGATCACATACAGGGGCCCTACAGAGAGAGCGCACGGAGGGGCTGCCAAAGCTGTGGCTCTGAGCTCTAATGGCCCATGCCACCAGCCCCGCCTCTGCCCCACCTTCCTGGGTGCAGACACCCAGCAGGTTGATGATGTTCTTGTGTTGGCCAATCAGCTTCATCACCTCCATCTCTGAGACCAGGTCTGCCAAGTCCTTGTCAGATGCGTTGCCTGCAAAGGCAGCAGATGGGGTGAAGAAGCTGCCCTCCAACTACATGAGGGAGACCACAGAGGCAGGGCCAGGACAAGGAGCACTGGACCTAGGGGTCACCTAGGCCACAATCCTTGCTAGGCTGTATGGCCTTGAAAAAGTCTCCTAGCATCTCTGAATTTCACGGTCGTCTTGTGGGAAATGGAGCAGTGGGTCACACCCTACCTGTCACAGCAGTTTCAAGGATGCAACTACATCAAGGATCTAAGAGGCAGGCCTAGAGCTGGGTGCAGTGGCTCACACCTGTAATCCCAGCACTTTGGGAGGCTGAGGCAGGTGGATCACGAGGTCAGGAGTTCGAGACCAGCCCAACCAACATGGTGAAACCCCCGACCCTACTAAAAATACAAAAATTAGCTGGGCATGGTGGTACATGCCTATAGCTACTCAGGAGGCTGGGGCAGGAGAATTGCTTGAGCCCGGGAGGCAGAGGTTGCAGTGAGCTGAGATCACACCGCTGCACTCCAGCCTGGGGGACAGAGAGAGATTCCATCTCAAAAAAAAAAAAAAAAATAGGCAGGCCTTCCAGTGGGCAGGTCTAGGAAATAGGAGAGAGGAGAAGAGCTCAGAGCAGGAAGGAAGCTGCTCCTGGAGGGGTTGGCAGTAGTCCCTGCATGGTGTCAAAGCTCCTATGTGTGGAAAGCAGGCTGGCACCCTGGGGTCTGTTTGACCAGGGCCTGGCATCCAACTGGCCTGGAATTCAGGGAGCTGCTGGCAGGCAGGGTATAGCCAGGGGAGCTTGGGAAGAAGGCTTCTCTGGCTAGGCCCTTGCAGCTGACCTGTGGCCCTGGGCCAATGACATAACACCCCCCCGCCCACACACGCCAATCTCACCATGCACATTTCTCAATCCCTGCCTCTCAGGGAGCACCAGGTGGCCCCAGCTGTGTAGAGAGGAGGGAAGGAGCAGAAGAGGAGTTGAGGGCATTCTTGGAGAGGGGGCTGGGGAACTGGAACAAGAGGCCCCGATGGGCAGGGTGCAAGACTGTCCTGCAAGAGCACCCTGGGGCTGGGACTGGGTGCAAGCACAAGGGCTGTCCTCCTACAGCAGTGGATGCAGGGGATAGACCTAGGAAGGGTCTAAGGGAGGCTTAGCATGTGTCTGGGGGGAACCATGGAGGAGGTAGAGGGCCTGTGAGGCTGACAAGGAGATGTGAAGTCAAGGCTGACACAGAGCAATGCTGACAGAGGATATCAAGCCTGTCACACCAAATTCTTATCATCATCATCACCCCAATGGTAATTTATTGGGCCCTGACTATAAGCCAGGCATTTTCCCCAATTCTTGAGCTGGGAGGTAGGGACTGTTATTTACCCTACATGACATGAGGGGAAACTGAGGCTCAGAAGTCCCTTGCCAGGGTCAGGAGGGGAGTTGAATTGCAGGCTTAAGGGTGGGATCCTGCAGCCTCTCCCAGCTCCAAGGTTGACCTGGTAGCACCGTGAGCCCCAATGCCATAGCACCTCCTCCAGGCTGCCACATTCACCTTTTATTTTTCTTTTCTTTCTTTCTTTTTTTTTTTGGAGATGGAGTCTCCCTCTGTTGCCCAGGCTGGAGTGCAGTGGCGCGGTCTCAGCTCACTGCAACCTCTGCCTCCTGTGTTTAAGTGATTCTCCTACCTCAGCCTCCCGAGTAGCTGGGACTACAGGTGCCCACCACTACGCCTGGCTAATTTTTTTATTTTTCTGAGACACAGCCTCGCTCTGTCACCAGGTTGGAGTGTAGTGGTATGATCTTGGGTCTCTACAACCTCTGCCTCCTGGGCTCAAATGATTCTTCTGCCTCAGCCTCCCGAGTAGCTGGGACTACAGGTGCGTGCCACCATGCCCAGCTAATTTTTGTATTTTTAGTAGAGACAAGATTTCATAATGTTGGCCAGGATGGTCTTGATCTCTTGACCTCAGGATCCATCTGCCTCAGTCTCCCAAAGTGCTGGGATTACAGGCGTGAGTCACTGCGCCTGGCCTAATTTTTCTATTTCTAGTAGAGATGGGCTGGTCTCAAACTCCTGACTTCATGATTCGCCAGCCTCAGCCTCCAAAAGTGCTGGGATTATAAAGGCATGAGCCATTGCACCTGGCCTATTTTTATTTATTTATTTTTAGATAGGGTCTCACTCTGTTGCCCAGGGTGGAATACGGTGACGTGATCATGGCTCATTGCAACCTCCAACTCCTGGGTTCAAGGGATCCTCCTGCCTCAGCCTTCCTAGCAGCTGGGACTAAAGGCACACACCACTACACCCAGCTAATTTTCTTACTTTTTTTGTAGAGATGGAGTCTTGCCATATTGCCCAGGCTGCCTCAAACTCCTGGATTCAAGCAATCCTCCTACCTTGACCTCCCAAAGTGCTGACATTACAGGTGTGAGCCACTGAACCCAGCCACACTCACCTTTGAGCATCTTGACGGCCACAGTGCTGGCTTGGTCAGGCTGGGCGGGGTCCATGCCAAAGGCCTCTGCACGTATTACCTGCCCAAAGCAGCCCTCACCCAGGGGCTTCCCAAGCACCAGCCTGGAGTTGGAGAAAGTGCATGCCTCAGACCTCCGAATCACTCCTGCTGAGGGTGGGTTGCAACCCGGCGCCCGCGTCCCCGCCCCCACACAGCTCAGCGCACCTGTCCCGGGGGAACTCCCATAGTGGGTCGAGAGGTAGGTCTAGACTCATGGGGCCGGCTAGCAAGGCAGGGCCGCTGGAGGAGAGACGTACACCTCGTACCAGGGATAAGCTTGACTTGCCAGAGGAGCCTGACTCCAGGGAGAACTGCAAAGTGGGAGACTTGGTTTTGCCTGCTGGAGTCAGGCTGCAACACACAAGGTGGGGGATGCGCCCAGTACCTGTCGGGCCAGAGGGAAGCGGGACAACTTCTGCACAGTGGCAGGCTGGCGGGGGTGCCGGCCGTGGAGTGCCTGCCCTCGATACAGCCCAGCTAGCAGCAGGAGTACAGCCAAGGCCAGGGAGCCCGACACGTACAGGATGATGTCCGTATACCTGGCCTCAGGCGCTGCTGCAGTCCACGTGAGGTCCTCCTCTGCCCTCGCACATGAACACACACAGACAGACAAACTGGTCAGTGACGAGACTGGCCACCCCATGCGCCCCACTCAGGCCCTCCCAGCTCCCAACATGCATGGGGACGCAAACGGAGGAAGCTGTAGTTATGCCCAATCCCAGGTTCCCATACCTCAGCAGAGGGTCACATGGACAGCCACACGTGGACAGGCACAGAGGGGGTGTCATACAGCTCAAAAACACAAATCTACACACTGCCTCACAAGCCAGACCCCACAGACCAACAGAGACTGACCACCCGACAGGCCACGGCCCCCATTGCTGGACCAGAGGGGCATCTTGCAGCATCTCCTGGCCCCTCAGGTGCTCACCTGGCAGCACCGTGAGCCAGGCTGACTGGTAGGAGAGGCCGATGGAATTGCCTGCGAGGCAGGTGTACTCGCCCGCGTCCTCGGCTGACACGTTCCGCAGGTACAGGACCTCCACCTCTGAGCTATTGATGTCGGCAGTCTGGGGAGGGGTACATATTCTGGGGTCACAGCAGGGCCTGGGGCCACACTGTGGCCAAGAGGGAAGCTGGGGACCCCCCAACCCCGGGTGGGAGAAGAGTGGGGCCCAGGCTGTAGCAGGGGCTGTACCTTTAGGACTTGCACATAGGGGAAGCCGTCGGCCCCAAAGCTGCTGCCATTGATGACAATGTGCTTCAGCCACTGGATGTGGGGCTGGGCATCGCTGTACACCTTGCACAGCAGCTCCACGTCACTGCCCACCACGGCTGTGGTGTTGGCCGGGAGCCCAGCCTGCAGGATGGGCCGGTGCGGGGACCGTTCTGGGGACCAGGCGAGGTAGTCAACCCTGATTACTGACACCCATAGAAGCGCCCTGTTTGCCTCCCTCCAGCCTTCCTCAAGTTCAAGGGAGCAACCTTTCTGCAGCTTCTTGTCCTGCTTACCCTGCTTAAACCCTCCCTGGCTCCCATTGCTTCAAGTCAAGGATGACATCTCAGCCTAGCATTCAAAACCCTCGACCACCTGGCTTTCCACATAAATGCCACGCCCTAGGTATATGCTGGCCTGCAAGTACAAGGCATTCGTTAAACTCAGGCCCTCAGCTCAGGCTGTGCCCTCTGCCTGGATGTCCTTCTCGCTTTTCCTCTTGGCAGACCCCTGCTCCTTCAGTGCCACAGTAACCCCTGTGCTTTGCCCTGACCCACCTGGTCACTGAGCTGCTTGACTCATATGAGTCCATCCTGCCTGCCAGGCTAGGCCCCAGCAGAGGGCACAACTGAGCCCAAGACAGGTCAGGCCTCCCCCATTCTCTGCCCCACGCTCACCCAGTACATCTAGCAGGTAGCTGTAGCGGATGCTGCCCACAGCGTTCTCCACCAGGCAGGTGTACGTGCCGCGGTCTGAGGGCACCACGCTCTCCATCACGAGGCTCCAGTGCTGGTGGCGCAGCTGCAGGCAGAGGGAGTGTGCCCGTGGGACCAGCAGACCACATCCACCAAGGGAGGCCAGGGGACCAGGAGGCTAGATCCTCATCCTACCCAAGGGCTCTTCTCAAGCTCTCTAGGCCCCGAGGACATCAGGCCCAGGTCAAGGACTATGGGACAAAGGAGAAGGCTCCCCAAAGTGCCCGAGCCTTGGGCCTTTTGAGTTTTAGCTCTCCCTCTCCCTAGCTGTGCCACTCTAAGCCAGCCCTTGCCTTCACTGAGACTCAGTTGCCTCATGATAGCATGGAGCTGACCCTGTAGGGTCTCATCAAGATGATGAGATGCTAAGGCTTATTGATACCATACCAGTCAGTGATTCTTCTTACTTTACGAATGGAGTTGCTGAGGCTGAGAGGTTGTCACTTGTCAGAGAGTGGCAGAAGAGGAACTTGAACCAGAGCTGGCCAAGTCCACAGTCTAGGGCTCCTTCTGGGGTCCCACAATTGCTTTCCTCATTCCCCTTATTTATAGGTATGCTTGTAGGTATGAGGGAACTGATGAAGGAATGAAAATGGGGGAGCAGAAGGTCTTGGAACCCAGAGACTCACCCGAATGCCTCCAATGCGATTCTCCCCATGAAAGGCCTGTCCATCCTTAAGCCAGCGGATGGTGGGCATGGGGTTGCCTGCAGCTGGACAGCGGAACTTGACGGTGTTCCCGGCAGGTACTGCATGCAGTTTTTTCTCCATGCGCTGGGGGTGTGTCCAGTAGGGTGCTGGGGTCGGGGGGAAGGCCCTTAGAATGACTGTGACCAGATGAGCAGTGTGGATGCAAGTCCTTGAAGACTTATACTGACCTTGCTGGGGGTAAATGTGCCCATTCAAGGAGTCCCTAAAGGATTTGGGGTCCTCATCATCATTGCTGGAGGTCAAGGAGTCTATATCAGGGACAGAGGAAGGTGTCTGAGGTCCAAGAAGGGCAGGTCTCTTCCTAGGCATCCCTTAATGCCCTGCTAGAGTCTCTTACCATCTATAACCAAGGTGAGATTCTGCAGGACGATCATGGAGCCTCGTGCCAGGCAGAGGTAGCGGCCAGCATCCTCAGGTAGGAAGCTGGCAATCTCTAGGCGGCCTCTCCAGCCCCGTACACGGCCAGCAGGTGCCAGGCGACTGCCCTCCTTGTACCAGTGGCCACCATGCTCAGCTGGCCCACAGCACAGCTGCACAGGCTGCCCAAGGGCTACTGTCAGCTCCTGTTCTTGCTGCTGCAGGCTGGGAGCCAGGCAGCGCTCTGTGGGCAGAAGGCAGAGGTCAGCAGACCCTGCAGCCCCATCCAAGGCAGCCTCCTGCGTACAGAGAACATGCTGCACATGCAGGGCACAAGCACTTCGCAATGCATGCTGGAGGGGCCAGCATCCTTGACACTCACATGACCACATGCTGCGGATGCCACACCCAGGGCAAATGCCACACTCTTGGGGCATGTCACACACATAGCATTTAGTGCACACACCACTGCCCAAGACACACACACACACACACACACACCGCACATGCCGTTGGTGCCACATACAGGGCTCATGCTACACTACACCTCTGGGCATATCACAGTCATAATGCATATACCACACAGGCTGCCTGGACCTTCTAGGTCACACATCCAGTGCACAAAACACACACACACACACACACACACACCCAGGCAAAGAGCTCACCACCTGCTCTGCAGCCCAGCTCAGAGCCCTGCGCCTGCAAGGCCAGTCCTCTCTCGCAGACACAGAGATAGATGGATGCTTGCTGGAAGCCAGGCACTGACTGAGTCTCAGTGATTGGGCCCTGCCCTGCTGCCACCTTCTCAGGGCCTGGGCAAGGATCCTTTCCAGCTTTACTCAGCCCAGCAGCCCCCTCCTGGTGCCCACTCTTCCCACCCCTGCCACCCTCTCCCACCTCAGAAGCCATACCCAGCTCCACTTCCTCAGAGACCTCTAGGGACAAGGCTGGAGGCACAGGCACACTCAGCAGGAACCCCAACAGGGCCAACAGCAGCCGCATCTCCTTCCCACGGCTCTCAGGGACCCAGGCTGGACTTCCCAACAGCTGCCTTCCTAAAACGGGGAGGGAGGGAAAAGAGCTGCTTCTACACGTGCACCTTTGTGGGTGCTTTTCCTTTATTTCGCAGATGAGGAAACCAAGACGGGAAGTGGTCAGCAGACGTGTCCAAGTCCCCGGCCAGGCTGTGGCAGTGCAGACTGGAACCAGCTCTGCTGTGGCCAGAGCCCAAGGCCTCCCCACAGTAGGTTGTGCAAGGGGGCTGGGCTGGGCTTCCTGCTTTCCGTGAGTCCTGCTGGGACCTGGCACACGTTCACAGAAAGCAGTTTTGGGATTCTTTTCTCAGAGGGAAGTAGAGAACGGAGACTTATCTTCTTCATGCTCTTGGCACACATAATTTATTTCTTGCTGAATAAATGAATTGATGGCCAAAGAGCTAAAAAAGAAAGTGAAAAATAATACAACACCAAACTTCAGCATCTGGATGTTATCTGATCCGATCCCTGCTCCTTACTGCATTACTGACATTTCCAGGGCTGGGTGCTCACAAGGCAGTCCTTTCTGCGGCAAGCAGGAGCACATCCCTGGATACCCCTGTTTGTTATGCCCCAGCTCCCTCTGAGGCATGCGTGGTTTTGTAAAGAATATAGACCCTAATTAGCCATCCACTGTAGCCAAGTTCAAATCCTGACTCTTACCAACTTGTAACTCCTTGCCTCTGTCCCTCTCTGGGCTACAATCCTCATAGGACTGCTTTGAGGATAAAAGCGATAAGATAATGTACGTTGGAACTGGGCACACAGAGTGTTGGAATGTTCTCCCCACTAGGCCTGGCCCTAGAACTGTTCACCTATTGCTCTGGCTCTGTCCTCAGCCAGTCGCCTCTGGTTCAGGTGCTGTTCCTCTCAGGCATGATGTACACATACCCCAGCTGGCTATCCTTTTCCAGATGCTACGAAGGACACTTCTGTTTCCCAAATGGAACGCTCAGAACTGAGTCTCAGCTGGGACAAAGGAATATGGTGACCACTGTAGTCCTAGGTTCCTACAGGTGGCACTGGCATCTCTGGATTTACCCTGTGTGGGAAGCCCATTACACCTCCTTCTCCTTGGTCACTGCCATCCCACATCCAGTCCATCTGGCTTCCCCTGCCCCTACTCAGGGCAGGTCATGGTCATCTCTTGCATGGGCTTTTGGAAACATCCTCTCCCATGGCTCTTCAACCTTCATCTTCCAGCAGGGTTTTAAAAAACTTCGTCTGCCATGTCGTGCCCCAGACTGCAAGCCCTTAATGGCTACCTGTGCCCAGCAGGATCCAGCTCAACATCCTAAGCTTCCCTCTCTATCACTGCCTTTCTCTTTAGTCACACGGTCTGCCCCTTCAGGATCCCTGAAACCACTGGCTTTCAAAACTGGGCACATGCGCTCTCTTGCCCATCTCTCTGTGCCCCTCATTCCTCTTCTCTACCTGCCTCAAGATACTTCTGTCTCTGAGCCCACCTCAACTCCCAAATCCATCTAGTCGGCTCCTCCTTGGTAAAACTCCCTACAAAGCTCGGCTTGGCAGGGAGGGCAGCTCTTTGGGTACACAGCTTAGGCTGGGAGTAGGTGGGGAGGCCCGGGGGTTTTATTCCCACCCAGGTCGAGTCACCCGTGGCTGATGGCCGCTGACCGAACACCCGGCACGGGGGACCAGAGGGCCAGCCTTAGGCATCAGACAGTTCTGGGTTCTCATCGAGCCTCCTGCACAAGCGCTGGAGGCCCCAGGGCAGTAAGTGACTGAACCTTTCGGAGCCTCGGCTCCCTCATCTCTGCCGCGGGCGAGAAGACAGCCTAGCGGCCGAGGGACAAGCGCGCTCGTCTTCCCCTACCCCTGCCTGGTTAGCCTTGGGGGAGGTGGAAATCAGCGGGTCCTGAGGGTAGCTGCACAGTGCCTGCCCGCCCCCGCCTCGGTGGGCAATCAGTAACCAGCTCCGCGGCCGGGGTGCTCTTTGGACGGAACGGGACAAAAGGCCCTGTGTGCGCTGCGGGTTACTGATTTACCGCCCCCTCCACCTCCTGCTGCCCGGCGGACGCCCAGGTCCCCAGCGCCGGGAGGGGCAGTCCCCGCAGCTCTGCCGCCGTTCGCCCCCTGGCGGCTGGGAGCGCAGCCCGGGCTCGCAAGGGTTCCGGCTCACCTCGAGGCAGCGTGACTCCACGCCCAGCAAAGGGTCCAGCTCACCTGGCTCCTCCGCCGCCTTACTCCTAGCTTCAGCCCGCCGCGACCCCTGCACCCGGCAGGGTCCGCAGACAGCCTGAGCGCTCCTCCGCCAGGAGCCAGGAATGTACCCGCGACGGCGGCGTGGCCGCGGGCAGCCCACCTCCTGCCCCGCCCCTGCTTCCCCGCCCACCTCCTGCCCCGCCCCTCAGGCCCGCCCCTGCTTCCCCGCCCACCTCCTGCCACGCCCCCATCGGGCTTGTCCAGCCTGGACCAGCTCGAGCCGGAGAGAGGCGCAGCCAGGGGTGGCCCAGAGCCCCGCCCGCTGGAGCCGCGTCCCCGACCAGGTCAGCCCACTCCGGGACCCCGCCCCAGCCTATACACACCTCCTACAAACGCTCCATTCAGGCTCCGCCTCTTTTGCCCTACCCAGGCCCCAGGGCCAGTCTTCCAAATTCTAGTCCACTACCCAGCTCTACTTCTTGCTCTTCATCCCTCAGGGAATGCCTGGCTCCCCTGTCTTCTGCGCAACCTTGGGAGTGATACAACACAAATCTGACTGTGTCAACCACTCCCTTAAATTTTCCTATAGCTTCCCATAGCTCTTTATACATAGATTATTGCCATGACCCAAGTCTCCTGGCTCCTACTTTACTACCCCTGTGCAGTTTCACGTACCATTCCCTCTTCCCGGAATGCCCCTTGGTATGGTTAATTTCATATTATTCTCAGCTCACTTCCTCCAAGAAGCCCTCTGAACTTGCAGGCTCCCCTTAGATGACTGTGAGGATGGAGAAAGAAACAGAGGAAGGGGTTCAGAGCGCAGACTGCAGGGCTGGACATGATAGGCTCAAATCTCAGCACCATCACACAAGGCCTTGGTCTTCACTGTCTTTTCAGTAAAACAGGCAAATGATAGGATCACCCTCAAGAGGTTGTTGCAAAAAGTGACACGTCAGCAGTATGTGTAAGCCTGGCATGCTCTGCTTGCTTTGTAATATTAGCTGTAATTATTTAGGGCCTGTTATTTCTTCATCATGCTTGCCGGAATTGTAACTGAACAGTGAATTATGTAAATAGCTGTGGAATGGTTGGACACAATGATGGGTGCCTGTAGTGCTAGCTACTAGGAGGCTGAGGTAGGAGGATCGCTTGAATTCAGGAGTTTGAGACCAGTCCTGGCGACATAGTTGCCCTGTCTCTATTATTCAATAGAGGAACTGTGCCTGCAGACCTCACCAGTATAGTTCCAGTGTCTGGCATACAGTAGGTGCTCCCAGATAGCTCCATGCCCACCCAGCTGACTTACTACAGGTAAGTAAGCACTTCTCTCCTGAGCATCTAGATTGGGGCTAAACTTGGAGGCAGCCTCTGATCTCTGTCCATCTCTCACCTGAATCTCAAGCCCTATGCTTCTCTTAAGACATCTCGAGAAGAAAGGAAATGGGATGGGGGCACCTGTAGTCTCAGCTACTCGGGAGGCCGGAGGATTGCTTCAGTCGTGGAGGTTGAGGCAGCAGTGAGCCATGATCGCACCACTGCACTTCAGCCTGGGCGACAGGTTACAGAGCAAGACCCTATCTGGGGCTCTAGCTAATGGAGACCCTGCTTTAAGAAGCTACTTCCTTTCTCATTGTTATGCAGAGAAGTCTAGTTCTTTCCAACCTCACTCCCAGAGAGACAGTGGCATATCTTTGCATAATTATAAGGTCCATTAAGGCAACTTAAAAAAAATTTTTTTAAAGGAAAAGAATGGTCTCCTCCCCAAAATAAATCAGAAAGTAATTGGAACCAGATGTGGTGGCTCATGCCTATAATCCCAGCATTGTGGAGGGCTGAGGTGGGAGGATTGCTTCAAGTTGGGAGTTCAATGCCAGTCTGGGCCACATAGCGTGAGCTTTCATCTCTATTAAAAACATATGCATATTGGTCTGGTGCGGTGGCTTATGCCTGTAATCCCAACACTTTGGGAGGCCAAGGCCGGCAGATCACCTGAGGTCGGGAGTTTGAGACCAGCCTGACCAACATGGAGAAACTCTTTCTCTACTAAAAATGCAAAAACTTGGCCGGGTGTGGTGGCTCAGGCCTGTAATCCTAGCACTTTGGGAGGCCAAGGTGGTCAGATCATGAGGTCAGGAGTTCAAGACCAGCCTGACCAATATAGTGAAACCTCGTCTCTACTACAAAATACAAAACAATTAGCCGGGCATGGTAGCACGTGCCTCTAGTCCCAGTTACTCCGGAGGTTGAGGCAGGAGAATCACTTGAACCCAGGAGGTGGAGGTTGCAGTGAGCCAAGATCGCATCACTGCACTCCAGCTTGGGCAACAATGTGAGACTTCGTCTCAAAAAAAAAAAAAAAAAAAAATTAGCCAGGCATGATGGCACATGCCTGTAATTCCAGTTACTCGGGAGGCTGAGGCAGGAGAATCACTTGAACTGGGGAGGCAGACGTTGTAGTGAGTTGAGATAGCACCATTGTACTACATCCTGGGCAACAACAGCAAAACTCCATCTCAAAAATACACACACACACACACACACACACACACACCCACACACACACGCATATGTATATTGTGAAATTTTTTTTAAAAAATTGGTTATCTTTTAAAAACAGTTTGTCCTGATTTACTTCTCTAGCGTCCTGCCTTGTTGGAGCTCCCAGGATAGATGAGGCTCTTGGCCCTGAGAGCTGCCTGTTCAGAGGAGACCTCGCCAGACCTCCCGGCCTCCTGGAGGGGTTCAGCTCCCCACCTCTGGCTCCCCTTGTGAATGTGGTTGTGGGGGCAGGGAACAGGGTGAGCCGCCAGCTGGAGCGGGACCCCACATGACTTTCATTCACCTTCCAGGGCATTTCCTGAGTTTACCGGAGCCAAAGGCAAACTAAAAGTTTTCATAGCTCAGGTCTTGCAACCTCCTTGTCTCCTGAGATACCCAAATCCCTTAGGCCAGCAACCCTCTGATATCCCTAGGATATGTTCCCCATATTCCTGGTCTGCCTCCTCTCCCTGTGCTCATAACTCTTCACACTGACCCTCAGCAGAGGCTGGTGCTCTCTCACAAAGTCATTCACTCATTTATTTGAATGATTATTTATTGAAGGTTCATTATGTAGCATCCACTGTTTTAAATACTGGGGATAAAGCCCTGACTTGGACTCTACATTTTTTTTTTTTTTTTTTTGAGTTGGAGTCATGGTCTGTCATCCAGGATGGAGTGCAGTGGTGCAATCTTGGCTCACTGGAACCTCTGCCTTCTGGGTTCAAGTGATTCTCCTGCCTCAGCCTCCTGAGTAGCTGGGATTACAAACGTGTACTAGCACACCTGGCTAATTTTTGCATTTTTAGTAGAGACGGGGTTTCACCATGTTGGCCAGGCTAGTCTCAAACTCCTGACCTATAGTGATCTGTCCATGTCAGCCTCCCAAAATGCTGGGGATTACAGATATGAGCCACCTTGCCTGGTTTGGACCCTACTTCTACCCTTCAAGAAGCTGCTGACATTGTAGTGGGGACAGAGAGATAAGTAATCAGTTACAGTCCAGGAGACATGCTGAGCGAGTCAGGGAGAGCACCTAAGCCTTTCACACTGTCTCACTCTCTTGCTGACATGCAATCTTTCACTGGTCATATTTGCAGTCTCTTTCTCAAAGATATTCAGACACAGCCAGGCGCAGTGGCTCACGCCTGTAATCCCAGCACTTTGGAAGGCTGAGGCGGGCAGATCACTTGAGGTCAGAAGTTTGAGACCAGCCTGGCCAACATGGTGAAACCCCATGTCTACTAAAAATACAAAAATTAGCTGGTGTGGTGGCATGCGCCTGTAAGCCTAGCTACTGGGGAGGCTTTGAGTCAGGAGGAGCAATTAAACCTGGGAGGCAGAGGTTGCATTGAGCTGAGATCACGCACTGCACTCCAGCCTGGGCAACACAGCAAGACCCTATCCCAAAAAAATAAACATAAAAAGACATTCAGACACACACACACACACACACACACACACACACACACACACACACATACATGCACACACACACGCTCTTGCTTAGCAGAGGCAAGAGCCTGCCATCCTAAGATCCTACTGTTAGCTTACCTCTGCCTCAGTTTCTCCACCCAGAAAACGCTCATGCTCCAGCTTCTTTCTTCCTAGGAGTGTTGAGGGAAAGGAATGTGTTCCTGTTCCTGAGCTCCTGACTCTTGAGCTCTTGTTATGTGCCAGGTACCATGCTGGGTGTTGTACATGGATTATATCCTTTAATTTTTCCACCAAGCCAAATGGCATAGGAATCCTTAGCTCTGATTTGCAGGTGAAGAAACAAGCTCAGGGAGATGGAATTACTTCTTTGAGGTCATCTAGCAAGTGAATTGCAGAACTCGAACCCCTATCTTCTGGGGCAAAGATGGAAAGCTCGGGCTAATTCTCCACAGAGTGGGATCAGTGATGCTACTGCATCAGATGGTTTCTGTCTCCATCCTTAACTGTGGCCTAGGAAGGTGGAGATTCACCCGAAGGTGAGCGAGTCAGGGAGGGAGGTACGGAGGTTGGGACTGGCACTGCACTCCTTGCTCTTTTAGCCAGCAGCCTTGAGGGGACACCCATGAAGTACCAGGCCCCAGGTAGGGATTTGCAGATTCTGTGCCTCTAGAATGCCAGGCTGGGCCAAGAGGGTCTCCTCAGGCCAGGTCCCACCCCCACCTGCCTGGGGGCAGAGTCGGGAGGTGGAGAGGGCAGACGTTGCCTGGTGCCAATGATGTTGCTCTTGGATGGCAGCCGGGCCCAGGGAACACTGGGGCTCTTGTGCAGAAGGGCTGCTGCTAAAGCCAGCCCAGCCCCTGCTCAGGCCCCACTCCAGCCTGGGCCTGGCCCTAACTCTGGACCCAGTCTTGTTCCTTTTTTTTTTCCCCAAGACAGAGTCTTGCTCTGTCGCCCAGGCTGGAGTGCAGTGGCGTGATCTTGGTTCACTGCAACCTCCACCTCCCAGGTTCAAGCTATTCTCATGCCTCAGCCTCTCAAGTAGCTGGGAAGACAGGCATGCGCCACGATGCCCAGATGATCTTTGTATTTTTTAGTAGAGATGGGGTTTCACCATCTTGGCCAGGCTGGTCTCGAACTCCTGACCTCAGGTGATCCACCCACCTCGGCCTCCCAAAGTGCTGGGATTACAGGCATGAGCCACCACGCCCAGCTTCTTTCTCCATTTATTCTCCTTCCTCTTTTTCTTGCCCCCCACTCCTTTTCTTCTTCTTTCCTCCCTCTTCCTTCCTCTTCCCTTTCCTCCTCATCTTCTTCGTCTTCTTCTTTTTTTAAACAATTTTTGAGAACATTTTAAAATATAGAAAAAGTACACAGGGTCATACCATACCTGGCTGCTCAGAATTGACAATTGCTCATTACCATTTTTTTTTTTTTTTAATTGAGACAGGGTCTCAGTATGTTGCCCAGGCTGGTCTTGAACTCCTGGGCTCAAGCAATCTGCTTGTCTCGGTCTCCAAAGTGTTGGGATTACAGGCATGAGCCACTGTGCCCAGCCCCCTTTACCATTCTTTTTTTGAGACAGAGTCTTGCTCTGTCACCCAGGCTGGAGTATAGTGGCACAATCTCGGCTCATTGCAACCTCCGCCTCCCAGGTTCAAGCAATTCTCCTGCCTCAGCCTCCTGAGTAACTAGGACTACAGGCACCCACCACCATGCCTGGGTAATTTTTTGTATTTTTAGTACAGACGGGGTTTCACTATATTGGCCAGGCTGATCTTGAACTCCTGACCTTGTGATTTGCCCAGCTTGCCTTCCCAAAGTGCTGGGATTACAGGCGTCAGCCACTGTGCCCGGCCCACATTACCATTCTTTTCCAACCCTTTTCTACCTTGGCTTCTCCACAGGCTCCAGGAAGGTCTAGCTTGGCTGGTCAAAACAGAGGTGACATTGATAGCAAGAGAGTAATTAAAGGTTGGGTGTCACAGTCAGACAGATCTGGGTTTTTTTAGAGAGAGTCTTGCTCTGTTGCTCAGGCTGGAATGCAGCAGCACGATCTAGGCTCACTGCAACCTCCACTTTCTGGATTCAAGCGATTCTCCAGGCTCAGCCACCCTAGTAGCTGGGACTACAGGCATGCGCCACCATGCCCAGCTAATTTTTGTATTTTAGTAGAGACAGGTTTTTGCCATGTTGGCCAGAGTGGTCTTGAACTCCTGGCCACAAGAGATCCGCCGACCTCAGTCGTTCTGGGATTACAGTCGTGAGCCACCTTGACAGATTTGGATTTGAGTCCCGAAAACTGTCTTTGTGGTCATGGACAAATCACTTAACCTCAAGCCTCAGTTTCATTTTCTGTGAAATGGGAACAATCCTTCTTCCATGAGGACTCAGTGTGATGATGCATGTCAAGAACAATGGCAATGCCTGGCACATAACCCATGCTCAGTGAACAATAGCCAATATGACTATTTGCAGCTATGGGCCTGGGACCCACCTGAAAGCACGGACAACACACGCCTGTGACCGAGAGGGAGGGACTGTGAGAATAACCCCTCCTCAGCCCTCAGTTCTCATTTCCCACCCATCCTCAATTCTGGACACATCTGTCTCCAATTTACACTCTGCACTTGATGCTAGCCAAAAGTCCGAGAAGCCATCCAATTTATACTCTGAAAACAGCAAGGCTGTGAGCTGCAGGTTGCCCAGGGCATTTTTGTGGAGCAGAGAGTTTAGAGCTGATGACAGCCTGGGAGAGCTCTAGGGAGGCCTCCAGACCACGGTGGATGGAGGGGAACCAGGGAGGAGGGATCTGAGTGAGGTTAGTCCTGGCTAACCTCCCTCGGATCTAACTATCCTGGGCTAGTCCTGGGGCTTCCCAGAGTCTCAGTAGTACCCCTGGTCGCTTTATCACTGATCCCAGATACTATAGACCTGTGGCCTGGCTTGCTAGGACAGGGGCTTTCAGGGTTTGTCGGACTCAGCTCTCTCTAGACTTGGGCCTATGAGCCTCCCACCCACTGGGTGCTGGCATGCACATTTGTTTGGAGGAGGGCCGACAGCTGGAAGTGGCAGAGGCTGGGCTGGAAGGGTGAGAGGGTTCGTGGTCTCCAGGGAAGCAGGAAACAAACTCGTGCCATTCTCCACTTTGCCCAGTGCCCTCCTGGACCATGTAGGGTTTTGTTGGTGTGTGAATAACAGAAAACCTAAATGACCAGGGCTTAAACGAAACAGTGTACCATCTCTCACCTAGCTCCGCGTCTAGAGGTGGTTGTAGGTGGGTCTGAAGTCGGAGTTGAGGATTCGTCTGTTCTCCAGGGTTTTCTCTTGTGGTTGCAAGACAGTGGCTTCAGCTGCTGCCATCATTTTGTGCTTGAGGCAGGAGGAAGGAAGAAGTTGCAGAGAGTTGAGATTCCACACAGCAACTCTCAATATCATCTCCTTGGCCAGACTGTGACCCACCGTCACCCCTAGCTGCAAATGAAGCCGGGAAGTATATTCATTCCGCCGAACACCTTGCCTCCCCTAACAAAATCAGGGGCTATCAAAAAGAAGCAGTAACCAGATCCCAAAACAACTTTTTTTTTTTGAGTCTCACTCTGTTGCCCGGGCTGGAGTACAGTGGCATGATCTCGGCTCACTGCAACCTCCACCTTCCAGGTTCAAGTGATTCTCCTGCCTCAGACTCACAAGTAGCTCGGACTACAGGCGTAAGCCACCACGCCTGGCTAATTTTTGTGTTTTTAGTAGAGACAGGGTTTCACCGTGTTGGCCAAGCTGGTCTGGAACTCCTGGCCTCAAGTGATCCACCCACCTCGGCCTCCCAAACTGCCAGGATTACAGGTGTGAGCCACTGTGCGCAGCCAGCTTTTAATTTTTATTAGAGATGGGTTCTTGCTACCTTGCCAGGTGGGGTTTGAATTGCTAGGCTCACGGGATCCTCTTGCCTCAGCCTCCCCATTAGCTGGGACTCCAGGCATGCGCCATTGTGCTGCCACTCCTCAGCTTTAACTACTCTTCCCCCACCATCCACTGGCACCCCCAGCTCCTCAGCCTGACATTCAGGGCCCTCTAGGACTGCCCTCTGCTGCTCTCTTCTGTCCCATCTCCAATCTTCGCCAAGACACCTGCTCTGTTTCACAGCTGCCGTGAGCTCCAGCCTCTGAATGTGCCTGTCTCACACCGCGGTGTCTTTGTTCACGATGTCCTTGTTGCTGAGTGTTCTTCCTCATTCCTGCCTATCTCTCCTCCCTGCTTTCTAGCCATTCCACCAGATGCCTGCCATTCAGCTTTCTGGACTCTTCTCAGGCATTCACTTTTCTTTTCTTTTCTTTTTTTTTTGAGGTGGAGTCTTGTTCTGTCACCCAGGCTAGAGTGCAGTGGTGCAATCTTGGCTCACTGCAACCTCCACCTCCTGGGTTCAAGTGATTCTTCTGCCTCAGCCTCCCGAGTAGCTGGGACTGCAGGCACGTGCCACCACACCTGGCTAATTTTTTGTATTTTTAGTAAAGATGGGGTTTCACTGTGTTAGCCAGGATGGTCTTGATCTCCTGACCTTGTGATCTGCCCACCTCGGCCTCCTAAAGTGCTGGAATTACAGGTATGAGCCACCGTGCCTGGCCTCCCTTTTCTTTAAAATCCCTCCTGGCCACCCTGAACTGGACATCAAAACCCTTTCCCTCTCTCTGGTAACAGCCCCTCAATTTTTCTTTGATGTCCTGGTCCTCCCCTACTAGCAGTCCATGGGGATTTGGATGAAACTAACACTCCTCCTTGGCTTTTCTGGTGGGCATGTGACAGACCTGGCTAATGAAAATATTCCATCTCTCATGCCATTGTGGTTAAGTCAGAGATGAGCATGTGACCATGGGAGGGCCAATGGGAGCCAGTCTAGGTCTTTTACTGGAACGAACAAGAAATCAACTCTGAGAAGTTGAGCTGTGAATAGGAATGCCTAGAGTTGCCTGGGAGAGCCTCTCTGTGAATGACAGCAATAAAGGAAATAAGAGGGCCAAGACCTGGAGTGCACCTGGATCCAGCCATTCCTGAAGCCATTCTTTCTTTGAACATTTCACCTATGTGAACCAAATAATTTTTAATTTGATTAATCTTTTTT